>VZTY01025651.1:134712-178317 GCA_013400935.1 Turnix velox
ACAGAAACCATTCCCCCACATAAATGTAAAAAATGATAACAGGAGAGGTGTAGTGGGTTTTTTGTGTTTTTTTTTTATTTTTATTTACAGTTAAGCCAGCAATGGAAAATGGAAAACAGCTTTTACTCATTGCAAATAGCAACATGATGCAAAGAAAGAATGATATACTCAATAAAAGATATTAAACTGCCTCAGGTAATCATAGAATGGTTTGGGTTGGAAAGGACCTTGAAGATCATCTAGATCCAGCCCCCTGCCATAGGCAGGGACACCTCCCACTAGACCAGGTTGCTCAGTGCCTCATCCAGCCTGGCCTTAAACACCTCCAGGGATGATGGGGACATCCACAACCTCTCTGGTCACAACCTGTTCCAGTATCTCACCCCCCTCACAGGTGAGAACTTCTCTCCAGCCTATATTTCCCCTCTTCCTATTTGCATCCATCACTCCTAGTTCTGCCCTATTCAAAAGTCCTACCTCAGCCTTTCTGTAGCCTTCTTCATGTATTGAGAAGCTACTCAGAGGTCCTTCTCTTCTCCAGGCTGAACAACCCCAACTCCTTCAGCCTGTCCTCAGAAGGGAGTTGCTCCAGCCCTCTCATCTTCATGGCCTTCCTTTGGACCCACTCCAATAGCAAAGTGATATTAAGAAAGAATGATCTACACAATAAAAGGTATTAAACTGTCTCAGATAATGCAAATATCTGAGCAAGAATGCACATATAGATGGATGTCAGCTTATAGCAGGTTTTCTTTTCCCCTCTGGAAGATGTTTCTTGTTATCATGGAGATGTGCTGCCTAACAGACAACATCATTGGGGTCAGACTGGACTGTCCTCTTCAAAATGTGATTAATGCACAGGACCAAATGGGCTCACAGGGCCTTACTCTGCTTGTACTTAGGCAGGGGCTATGTTCATTAAAGCTAATGGGAGTTGGCTGGACTGGCGAAACAAAATTATGACCCACATATAAGCCTAAAAAATAATTCTTTGTCCAAGAACTACTAATCTTTTAAGATATTGCTGTTTTTTTTTTTTCCTGTGCAGCTGGTTCTGACCATAGTATTTTTTTGCTCTACTCGTTCCACTTGCTGCTGTAGTCTTGAATTATCATCTGAATCTACTTTATCTTTCATTTCAACCATACGTGCCTTCATACATGTGTCTGGGAAAAGAAAAAAAAAGATTTTGAAACAGTGAGGAGGGCATGTGTGGAAGTTACAGCAGCCCCAGGGTAACAGTATCTCTCCTTTGCTGATGATTCATGTGGAGTTTGTGAGTAGATGGATTTGTATTTTATTTTCTTTTTCATAAAAAGGAAAATATGCTGGTGAAATAGTTTATACTACACCAGGATGTTCAGTATTTCCTTGAATAATTTCTTTTGTGGATATATAATTATTTTGAAGGGGGAAAGTGTGTGAAAATCTAGAATTTTGGGGTTATTTTTGCAAACACTAGAAATATGTAGTGATGTTTGGTACATGTGTGACTTGTGATGACATTATTCTATCTGCATTTACATTTAATAATGACCAGAGGCCCTGGTGAGATCATGTCCATGTTGAGCTCTGTACAAGGTAATCCTCTGCTTGCAGAGGAAGTCCCTGGTCTGAAAAATTGCAACCTAAATAGATGGGGAAGAGAAAATAAGAGGGAAAAGAAAGATCTGGAGTTGCCAACAGGAGCACATCAGAGCAGCAGCAGGATGTGAGCAGGAGAGTGGCCATGTACTCCTCCACCATGGGGCAGAAAGGATTTGGGAGAAAAAGCCCCAGAAAGTGAAAACTGAAGGTTTTAAAATTTTCTTTGCTAAAAAATTTAAAAATTTTTCTCCTAAATTCCTTCTGCTTCAGAAGAAGCAGCTTGAAGTTTAAAAAAAACCTAAACCAACTAGTCGAAGACAGAGTGCAAAGTGCCTAATTAATTAAATTAATGAATTTTAAAATAAAATATCCTTGACATGTGTAAAGGTGGGAGATGATGACACATAGTTTATTTTTTATTTTAAAAATCAGATGGTACTGATTAAACAGCCCTATGCAGAGATTCTATGGCTGCCAAGAATCTGGAGGTCCATGTTATACAGACAGCATTGGGCTGTGTTCTCTAGTTTTAGTGAAAAGGAGGGGGAACTGAAAATGAGTGTGTGCAACACTTGGGATTAGAATTTGGAGACTAAAGACGTGTTTTCAGTGGATGTGGCCCATTGGTACTTTAGCCTGTGGATATGGTGGGATAGAGTTCTTCTGTTGGAGCAGGTTGACCAGAAAGGTTGTGGGTGCCCCATCAGTCCTTGGAGGTGTTTAAGGCCAGGCTGGACGAGGCATTGAGCAACCTGGTCTAGTGGGAGGTGTCCCTGCCCATGGCAGGGGGGTTGGAACTAGATGATTTTTAAGGTCCCTTGGAACCCAAACCATTCTATGATTCTTTGGTTGTGTCAGGCCACTGTTAAGGGTTGCTGTGTTCAAGTAAAAAAACCTCTGGCAAAATAGCAGAATAATTTAATATAATAGAGAATAATTGTGTTGTAATTTTTGAAGATTTTTAGATGAACTGGGTCACTCATTGATTGGATGAGTCACAGAAGAAAAATGTTCTTTCTGTGTGTCTGAGAATGGGCAGGGTTTCTTAGCATGACTTTTGAGATGGGGGGGGACATAAAGGCCAAGCCTAGGACAAATGGAGTAGTTTCCAAGTAGAAGTAGATGCCCTTTGCTGCTGGATTATCAAGCTATAGGTAACATGGGAGCATCTCCTCACCACTCCAAGATCAATCATTGACATGACTTACCTATTTGCTGGCTCAAGAAGTGGCTTCAAATATTTCTAGGTGCTTAGAGAGGGATCTTATACTGAGCTATTGTGGAGTACAGGGATGAATGAGAGGCAAAACCCCCCTATTTTAAAAAAAATCAGCTCAGCTAGAACTTAAAGTATTTTTTTAATCAAATTATTCAAGAGTGGGAATGATCTCTCACAAATCTGTCAAAGTCTCTTGAAATGTTATTTCCTACAGACTCATTAGAGCAATCTGGGAAAGAGAAAAGATGATTATGCACATAATTTAGGAAAGAGAGTAAAAGTTGGATGCTTCAATCAAAACTGAAAGGTCTGTATTAATCATTATGAAAAGAGAAATTGCTAAACTCCAACTTATACATTGGAAAGAGTTTTGTGAAAGCATTGATTCCCATCTCTAGATCTTTGCCTAGGGAACTGGTAAATTTGGGCAAAGTGATGGCCTCACTGTAGTTAATTTTTAGGGCCAGATAAAGTCCACTTCTCACAGTCCATGGGTGATAAGGAAAGTTTCTATCCAGGTGGTTCCCAGTAGCACAAGTCTGGACATGAAAATTATCTCGCAAATTATTCCACGTACATGCAGGAAAAATGAAAACCTGGGGTAGGTTCTGATTGCTTTTTTTGCAGTTTGTGATGTGAAATGAGGCTTTATTTTATTTTTGGGGAAAAGAAAACCAGCCATGAATTTTAAAAGCACACAGAACCTGCTCTACTGGTCCTAGATTTCCAAGTCTTTTCCTTGCAGTGTTGTCCCCTCATGTGCTTGCTTTGCACTGTAGGAATGGCTTCTGTCCCCTGCTGTGGGTGTGATATTTGATTATCAGGAATCACAGAATCACAGAATCACAGAATGACCCGGGTTGGAAGGGACCTCAAGGATCATCCAGCTCCAACCCCCCTGCCTAGCAGGGCCACCAAACAAACACATTTACTAGATCAGGTTGCCCAGGACCCCATCCAACCTGGCCTTGAACACCTCCAAGGACGGGGCATCCACAACCTCCCTCAGCAGCCTGTTCCAGGACCTAACCACTCTCCTAGTAAGGAACTTCCCCCTAACATCCAACCTAAATCTTCCCTCCTTCAACTTGGATCCATTTCCCCTAGTCCTAGGAATCCAGTGATTTAAATAACATATCACACTCATCGCGTTGTCATGAGCATGGAAAATATTGCTGGTGGCCCTTCTCCTTCTTCTACCTGGGGTCACCCAAGGAATGAGATCCAGGGATTTAAGCCCTTGGGTATTTAGAAAGGAGGGAGGTGCAACAAACCTGTAGAAACTGCAAGTGTCTGTCTTTCTACAAGAATTTTTTTGTTTTAAAAGGCTTTCTTAGGAGAAATATAATAAATACAAGAAAATGTCTTATGCTATGCAAGAAGTAGGGAAATACTAACAATTTGACCTAGCTAAATTGAAGTTTGGCTGCTCCTACAACTTCATCTTCCAGTTGGGAAGTCACAGTGAGATGAGTGAGGTGGTAAAACCTTCTTTGTCCAGGTCAGCCCCATGTGAGGAGCTGGGAGAAGAGCAGAGCCCTGCTGGCAGCTCTGCAAGGAAGTCTGGCTTCTCCTCCTCCCCACAGGTCACATCCCTGCCTCAAACATATGCTTGCTCCTTTTCTTCAGCAAATTCTGTTGATGTCTGTTTGCTAAACGAATGTCGTCCTGGATACACAAACTGTTGCACACTTTTAGAGGAAAACCAGTTTGGTGCTGATGATTCACTCCACACAGCTCTGCCCAGGCAGAGTGATTTTTTTCAAATTTTTCTTTTAAAATTCTTTTTTTGTTTTTTACCATGAAATTTCATTTCCAGAATCGTTTGTGAACTATGTAGTTTACAGTGGGAACTCCCTCCTTTTTTAAAATAGGACAACTGATGATATTTAGTCACTGGCTTGGGTATGTTGGGAGTATAGATTTAAAACTAAGTTTTAAGGATTTTTTTTTTTCTTAACTGTGAGGTTGGTAATGAGGAAATCCTCTCGGCATCTAAGATGATGCCTCTTGATCTGGGGACCTATTGCCTTATTCTATCTGCTTGGAGGAAAATGGTGTTTTGGAATCTGGGAAAGAAAAAATGCAAGGAAAAATAACCAAACTCTGATTTCTCAGCTTTTTCTAATGATGGGGAGATGAGTTTCCAGTCAGAAGCATCTCTGAGAGGATGCAAATTGTTGTAAAGGAGGATCAGTACCACAGATGCACTCTCTGTTCCTAGTGTGAGTTTGGGATTGTGTGAGGACTCTGCATCTCCTGCTCCAGCAAGGCTCTGATGGGGAACACCACTACTTCTTGGGGGGATTTTTCCAAAAGGACATTATCACTGGTTGCTTTTACTTAGCTTTGGTATCCAATTAGGAAGTCATTCAGTTTACCAGCAATTCCATTTCTAAAGAAGGCTGCAGAGGAGGTTTTGATGTCCTGTTTCTACATTTTGGATTATTTTGGACTTTTCACCCCCTCCTTTTCTCTCTCTGAAATTGCTAATAACAGATGCTTGAATTCTAGTCAAGTGAAAAATTCCAACTGATTTCAAAACAAGTTGGAGTGCATCCTAGCATCAGTTTGGCACCCATGAAAACGCAAACATATGCAAGGGCTTCACTTTCAACTGCATTCAAAAATAATATTAGAAAAAAAAATCTCATAGAAGAATTTTGGAATCACCTATTCAGAAGAAAAACATTCTCCAAACTTTTAGACATTTCTGATAAGAAATTCAAGCTCTTGCTTAACTTTTGAATTAAATCTTGACTAGAGGCCATGTTGTCTCTTTGTCTTTGATCCCATCAACCCACTTTTAGTGGGTTTTATTCTCAGCAATACCTGGTTCTGAGGACACTGTACTTTGTATATGTTTGATTTGGGTTCACTCTTGGGGTGTTCTAGTTTGGCTGGAACATATGGTTTGATTTTAAGTGAACTGACACCATTTCTTACATATGCACATTACTCATTCCCCATGCAAGTTCAATAAAATTATGGCATCTTTTATTTTTTTATTTAAAGCTGACAAAGAAGTCATACTTAAAACCAATTTAGGAAATTACTTCATTGTCAAAATTATTTCCTCTGATCATTTCCATGCTCTAATTTTATATTATTCTTTCTCTAGCTGTGGCAGAGGACTTTTACCACTGGAATGAATGGGAAAATGACATCATAGTAAAATGTCATGTTTTTTCAGGCCTTAAATGGCTGAAGTACAATTAATCAAAATTGGTGTGATTTTTACGAAGTGGTACGACCAATAATTTGGATTTTAATTGGTACCTGAAAAGACTTTCTTCTTTCTAAGACATAAAAATTTAGAAATAGCTTTGCTTTTTATTTATTTATTTTTTTGTTTTAAAGAACAGGACAAAAATAATATTGGCATGCTTTGCTAGCATCATATGTACCTTTTATGGTCTGAAATGGTAAATACGAGGTGGTTAAAAGATACTTATTTTTCCTTTGCACTCAAAGAATCACAGAATGTCAGAGGTTGGAAGAGACCTCAAGAGATCATCTAGTCTAATCCCCCTGCCAGAGCAGGAACACCTAGACCAGGTTATTCAGGAAGGCATCCAGGTGGGTTTTGAATGTCTCCCAAGAAGGAGACCCCACACCCTCTCTGGATAGCCTGTGTCACTGTTCTGTCACCCTCACTGTGAAAAAGTTCTTTCTTATATTTCTGTGGAACCTCCTGTGTTCCAGCTTGCACCCAATGCCCCTTGTCCTGTCATTGAAGGTCACTGAGAAGAGCCTGGCTCCATCCTCCTGACACTCATATTTATAGACATCCATGAGGTCACTCCTCAGTCTTCTCCAAGCTGAAAAGACCCAGCTCCCTCAACTGTTCCTTGTAAGGGAGATGCTCCAATCCCTTCATCATCTTCATGGCTCTGTGTTGGACTCTTTCAAGCAGTTCCACGTGTGTTGAGCCTTTGCAAAAGATAGTTTGTTTCATTTGAAGTGGCTCTAAAGCAGTGTATGGGATGGCAGCCTGCCAATTAGTGATCCATTTTCTCAGAAACCTAGTTTGAGGCCATGCCAACCAGTCCCATACATCTTATCTGCAGCATCTGAAGCACAGCCTCGTAATTCGTGCAAAATGATGTTTGACATTAAATTATAAACCCTTAGTGTAATAATAAAAAAATAAATAACCCTAAAAGCAAATTAAAAATTGTTTTCACTGGAGCAGGTTATAAGCCCACTAGAAATGTGATCTGTAGTCATCAGTCTATGGGCAAAATTCCATTTCTCAAGGGGTTTCTCTTTTTTTTTTTTTTTTCCCCTCTGCTGAGCAAAAGAAAAACTGCAATTCAGAAAATTAAGCTCAGTTAGTACAGAGATTTTTTTTTCCTTTGAGATGATGGTTAAGATTTTTCTTTAAAAAAAAAAAGAAAAATCAATCAAATGTGCAGTGGTGGAGTGCTTCTCTACTACATCCCTGCTTTTCATGAAAAGCTTATTTTTTCTTGAAAAAGGGACTTTTCAGGAAAAAAGAAGAGTTGCAGAAACAAGTAATGAAGAGACAAGCACTGTCTCACATCCCAAATCTTGAAGTGTGATGTATTGCAATGGTTCAGCATCACTGGCTTTGGGTTTTGGGAAGCAAAGCTTCCATGTGCCCTGGAGATGTGATGTAGCACCTTGTTGCTTCATGCCTCCTAGAGGTTCACAGATAATCATCTGCTGAGAAAGAGAAGACAGACTGGTTGAAAGTAGACCCAGCTGAAGGAAGGAAAATTATTCTCTTTTTATTTATTTTCTGTAAACTTTGGTAAATTGCTTAAAAACATCCTTCCACACTCATGACACTTTTTTTGGCCCTAGCCTCAAATATTTGATTC
Organism: Turnix velox; assembly: GCA_013400935.1. Classification (NCBI taxonomy): domain Eukaryota; kingdom Metazoa; phylum Chordata; class Aves; order Charadriiformes; family Turnicidae; genus Turnix; species Turnix velox. Next base: position 142,366 of record VZTY01025651.1, read on the forward strand.
GAACCAGAATCATGGATGATTACTTGCTTTCAGAAACACTTGGAAATAAGGAAAGCTTCTACCAAACAACTTTAGTTCTCCCCATGTAGCTGAAAATGCCAGTCTTAGACCACTTACTGATTTTTCTGGAATGATCTGAGTTCATAAGTCTACTTGTAGTAAAATCTTGGTGATGTTTCTACATAATTTTAAAGATGTTGGATTTATAAGTAAAATAGATAATTAGTGAGACTATTCCTGAGCAGTCTGGGATTGATGAATGTAAAAGTCTTCTCATTAACTGGAATTCAAGCTTCAGGGAAAATGGTTTTAGCAGTACTTCAGTGGCTGAGAGTATGAAAATTAATCCAAAATCACTTAAAATCTGACTTTAACTTGCTTTACTGTGTGGTCTTCACTTTAAACTCACAGCCTAGATAATTACTTAACACCTCTAAGTTCATGCTTATCACCACCTATTCACAAAGCCAGTGAGATGTTCATTTAGTGGTATAATGGACTGAAAAGAGGTTATTCATTTTTAATTTGGATACTATCTCTTTTTTATATGGTCTAGAACACCAGGATTGGGAGTCCCTCCATTTAAACACCTTGACTTGGCCAAGTGCTCTCCTTGCCTGGCTGTCTCCACCATTCATAAGGAAGACCATGGACTAGGAGAAGCTCTGGTCACCTGTGACAGGTATGGGACAATGTCGTTTTACATGCCAATTGTATGTCAGCATCCATGTCTTTGCCTCTGTGAGGCAGCACAAGATCCTGTGCTGCATCCAAGTGAAGCCAGGTAACTCCAAATGCTTTCATACCTTCTAGTGCCAAATTAATTTGAGAGTTGGAAATTTAATTTCCTAGCCTGTTTTAGGAAGGAAGAGGTGAATTAATAACAGGGCACCATCATGCCATCCAAAGTCTACAGTGAAGTCCTTGGCTCAGATTAGTATGGAACCAGTTGTAATTGGGCTCCTTTTCTTTATCATTCAAGTCCTCTTTTACATGACAATGGGGCAGAGGCATCTCCCAGGGATACCTTTGGCACTTCCACTGCTCTAATTTCTTTGCACACCCTTGTTTGTTATTGAATCCTGGAAGCAAAGCAGGATGTGGGGAGGTCTGTCCGTCTGCTTTATTTCACCTAAGCAAACTCTGTGCTCCCTTGTTAGCTCAGGAAGCATTTACAAAAGTTGTTTAAAGAGCAATTGCTCTTCTTCACCAGGGATGCTGGTCTTTGCTCTGAATTTAAATCAGGTTTGTGATGCAGAAGGGAAACTTTAGGCTTCTGAGCTGTGTTTATGAGCCAGGAGCTGTTGATGAGCTTCAGCAGAAGATCTCTTTGGATTGGTTGTGTATTTAGGCAACTATATAGCCCCCCCCATTGCTCTTCATCATTAAAATTGTGTGGAAAATTGGAAGACTTAAAAATATGTAGCCTAAATATGTTCTGAATGCTGTCAAGTAAATGTAATTGTGTTGCTGAAATGGAAGATCCTAGAGCCATGTTGGTGAAGAAAGCAAGTCCTGTGTCTGTGGGAAAGAATTCAACAAATAGAGATTGAAGATCAACAAGTGGTGTCTCTGCTGCCTCTAACTTGGTTTTGTTGTTGCCATCAAGTTTCCTGTGTGTTTTCCTATGAAGTCTCATTCTTTTTATCTGCCTTGACAGATGGAATCAGTAAATGTTACATTATCAAGTTGTATCTAAAAATGTCTTCCATTGATAACGTTCATGTCATGTCATAATGGCCCTTTGTACCAAAGCACTGAGAGCTGGGAAAATCCTAGCTAGTGAGTAAGCTTGCATTTTTAAAGTAGTAAAAACCTTCTTTGTTCTGCAGCTTCCTATTTTTAGGGTGAACTTAATTAAAGTGTGTAAGGAATTTTGAAATCTGGAATAGGAAAAAAAAATGGGTCATTATTAATTATTACGTATATAGTAAATCCAGGGGCTGTGGTCTTTCTTCACAATGCATGTATATCTTTTCCTTCCTCACAGGCATTTTTCATTACCAAATGACTCTTCTTCCCTTCCCAAAGGCCCTGGCTTAGCAACTTACTGAACAGAGTGAGTAGGACTTTTTGCATTCTTCTTAAATACATTGTCCAAGAACATTTGCATGCTGAATTAGACACAGTGTCCTGTTGAAATCCAGTGTCACTAATGGACCCTCTGGAACTGCTTTTCCTCCTCCCAGTCCTTCAACATCTTATATCTTTCACTTGCTCCCTCTCAGTGTGCAGCTGAGGGACGTGTTTGAAGGCAAGCTTCTTGAGACACTAGAGAATGTTCCCACCTCATACTATTTGCAAGCAGTATTCATATCCCCTCATGTCTCTCTCTGCCTCCTTTTTCTCCCTCTGCCTCTTTTTCTGAGTCAGTACTCCTCTTGTCAACCACGTTTTCCTGTCATCTTTCTCCCCATCTCTCTCCACCTCCTGAACTTCCCTTTGACCTCCTCAACTTGGTTCCATTCTTGTAGGTGCCTGAACTTATTGTGATTTTCCTTCTACCTTGATGGAAACAGCTCATCTGCAATTCCTAGGAGCCAAATTGCAAATATGTCCTTCTCCAATCACTCCTTTCTACTCATGTGTGAGACAAAAATGCTGAAATAAGTTGGATTTTTAAGGTTTTTTTTTTTTTTCCTAGTTCTTAACTGGAAAACAGAAAAGCATTTCTACATTTTTAGCTTGTTTTAAAACCCCAAAGTTTGATGGCTCTGTTGAGGAATGGGGAAACACTGGGACCTGAGTGGTACTTCCCTCTCCTTCCCTCAAACTTGTCTGCACTCTTTGGAGTTCAGTATTGTTTGAACTTCCCACAGACAAGTCCTAAATCATCTGTTTTAAAAACTGTGTTGGTTAAGAGATCACTGATATGATTCTTCTGGTTGTACAGAGATTGCTAAACTGCCAGGACTAGACTGGTTTGTGCTACTCAATATCTTGGTTTTACCCTGCTAATTCTAGGATTATTCCCTCTGACATCCTGTCAGATGACTTCAGTTTGGACTCCTGTCAATTGTGCCCCTTGGGTTTCTCTGAGTGTCTACAAATAGACAGGAAATTTTCAGCAGTAATTAAAGCCCATCCATATACACTGTCAAGTAGCTGCTGTATTTAAAACTACAGGTGGATAGATCTTAGCAGGGGGAAATTTGACTAAGTAAACTAATTATGACACATCTTTTTAGGCTTGATAAGCGAACTTGATCCCTGATAAGGATTACAGTGCCTATAACATTATTTTCCTCTGCATTCTTATAAATGCATTGTTTAAAAGTACAAGGAACTGCTTATAGAGTTTGCCTTTTTCTTCACAAAGTTTCAATTTATTTTAATTCTATATATTAGCTACTATATGGATACGAAAATGTAAAATTAAATATGAAATAAGACAAGAAAATCCAGGTTTTTACTGTTGTCCAATACTGGCTTTTTTTACTTTTTTTTTCTCCATATGTGATTTATGCAGCTGTAATGGTGACAGTGTGTGCCACTAATCTACTGCAGTGACATCAGAGATGTCTGATGGTTGGACTTGATAATCTGAAAGGTCCTTTCCAACCTAGATGATTATGATCTTATTACAGAGATGAAGCCAGCACTGGATTTGTTTGTGTTTTACTGAGTGAGCTCCAAAGGTCCAAATTTTCAAACTGTTCTTAGTGGAGTTTTTTTTTCCTGTGGAGAGGAGAGTGGGAGGACAAAGAGAAAGTGGCTGCAGACAAGTTTTTGAGACCAGAGCAAATTTCCTTAAGTTCAAGGGATGTGACTTCAGGTGTTGGTTTGTTTTAGAGATGGTGGTTAGTGACAGGCAAGTTTAGATGAGTGGAAACTCAAACTCCTCAATCTTGGAGTCCAGGTTCAGCTTTGTTCTGATAGTTTAGATCTTTATTTTCTTTTTCCTTTTTCTTATAAATGCTAAAAACATCAAAATGCTTTACTAAATGTGTCATAAATACCTACAGCAGGCATTCTCTGCTGCCTGTAGACTCCAGCATTAAGCTTGCCAACCTATTACTCTGATCTAAGCTTCCCAGTGGTTGCTCAGATACATTTAATTAAAATGATAGACTAGAGTTCAACCAAGAAGTGCTGAGATTATTTCATTCCATCAGGGCAGAAACAAGATTAAAATCCAAATGGGACTCTCCTCCTTTTCCTATTTCTCCAGGATCACCATCAGCCATGAGGGTTTCATGGAGATGTGTAGACCAAAAGCTTGCCACGAACACCTACCCTTGAATGGAATGATCTATCATTCACTCAAACAAGCAAAACCCCTTCTGAGCCTAATATCCTTAGTGTCATCATTAATTATAATATGCAATCATAATCATTCTGGAGGTAGACCTGGGGTTAATTTGGGCAAACAACTGCTGATGGCTGACAGCAGCCTATTGGAGTGGATGCAAACGATCCCCTGTAGTTCTTACGTCCATGAAGGAAGTAATATATTGTGTTCTTTTTCCCTACAGGCTGCCTGCCAAGGTATTAGTTTTCCTTGTGACTCTGATTCACAATAACTGGATACTTTTAGCTCTATCACTTTTTTTCTCTTACAAGCAGGTGGATAGGAAACAATTTTGGCATAAAATAAAGAGGGAGAAGTGCTGCAATGGGTTGTCTCCATGTTAAGGGCTTGCTGCCAGTCTTTTTTTTTTTTCTTTTTTTTCCCCCCTGTTTTCTTTTAATAGATGCTTTGAAACAATATGTGAGCTTTCTTTTGAGAGAAGGATAATGAAGAAGAGGGGTCTTTTAAGGCATTATGTTGTGTCACCCCTCTTTACCTGAGCTGGCACCACGTTATTCCTCAGGATTTGCTTCACTTGACAGTAGCCTGGTAAAACTGAACTCAGTGAAACCCCAGAAGTAGAAGACAACATGGAAAAATCATAAATCATCTCCATTTCAGTGTCTGAGCATCCATAAGGCTGTTGGGTCTGTTATGAGTAGAGGATGTTGACTGCAAATTAGAAATAAATCAAGGCCATTTTTCTGTTTCAGGACTGCACAGAGCACGGGATATGGGCAGGCAACAGCTTTAAATGGTAAAACTTCTTAAAATATTCCTACAGTATTTGAGCACACAGGCCTTGCAAGATGCACACCCATCAAATTAACTGCATGTCCATTGCTTTGATACTTTTTTCTGGTGCCCCAAAATAATTTCTTTGGATATGAAGTTATAAATGGAAATTAGTGAATCCATTAGGTTCCTTTCCACTGATAAAGTAATTTTGGCCACCACTTATTAATTTAATAACCCAGCTGATCCTTCATATAGTGGAAGGCTGGATAAAATTAAATGTGTACAGCAAACATTTTTCCCTGTGTCTGAAGAAGGTTTTCCCTAAATCCAGGTAGCTAGTGTTTAATTTTGTTTATAACTATAGAGAATAGAACTGATTCAAAGGAACAGAAGGAGAAAAAAAATGTATCTGAATGATTTTATTCTTCGTCTTCTCTGTTTAAGGGCTTCTGTGTGGGAGAAGGGACAGAGTAGATGCTGTGTTTGAAAGAACAAGGTGATAAGATGGAAGGTGGAAAAATAAAATAACTGAGGGATTTATCAGTTTTTAAAACTTTTTGCCCATGAACTTACTCTGAGGCATAAATGTCTAATTGCAGTGAAAGAGAAGACTTGATTCACTCAGAGGCAGTAGCGATGTAACTTATTTTATAATAGCAAGAGCCAAGCATATGGTATTCATCATTAGCAGTAGCAACAGAAGCAGTTTCTGCTGGGCTGTGTCTGGATAATGCTGCTCCACACTGAGCCCCTGCCTGGCCAGGGTCTCTACCTCCCTGCTGGAGGTGGTGTCCCAGCACCATTTTTACAAGCTTCTGTGGCTTCTGGCCTTTGTGTCCTCTTTGAGACTCCTAACCTATCAGCTGCTCTGGTATCTTCTGCCATTTGGTCCTTACGGTCTCCTCAAGAAAAGAAATTCCCTAAATTAATGGCTTACCTCTTTGTTTACCCCTTTCTGATTCTATTCCCTATGTGACATGAAGGACTATTCTGCTCTGGTGAGTCTTCAACTTGAAGTACTGTTTTAAGTTCTGGAGCCCTGAACATAAGAAGGACATTGAGCTGTTGGAGAAGGTTCAGAGGAGGGCCAGTAAGATGATGAGAGGGCTGGAGCATTTCATTTATGAGGACAGGCTGAAGGAGTTGGGGCTGTTCAGCTTGGAGAAGAGAAGGCTCAGGGGGGACTTCACAGGAGCTTCTCTATACCTAAAGAGAGCTATAGAAAGGTTGGGGTAGGACTTCTTAATAGGATATGTGATGGAAGGACCAGGACTACTGGATGCAAATTGGAAAAAGGAAGATTTAGGCTGAATAGAAGAAGGAACTTCTTTCCTGTGAGGGTGGTGAGGCCCTAGAAGAAGTTGCCCAGAGAGGTTGTGGATGCCCCCTCCCTGGAGGTGTTTAAGGCCAGGCTGGATGACGCATTGAGCAACCTTGTCTAGTGGGAGGTGTCCCTGCCTATGGCAGGGGGGTTGGGACTAGATGATCTTGGAGGAGGTCCCTTCCAACCTAAACCATTCTATGATCTATCTGAAGGAGCACTATATGACCAAACGAGCTATTTATTACTTTTATCCCCACTTCCTCTCTTAGCAATTGGCTGGGCAGCTGTGAGACCTGAATCCAAACCTGGATTTGTCAGCTTGCTGAAGGTAGTTGAGCAGCTTTTAAAATGTCTTTGATACTTTTGTACAATGAAAATGTACATAATGAAAATGGAGAACATTAAAGTGCAGGTTTGGTGGTCACAGCCATCATCTCTATTTCTCTGTAGCTGTCAAATGCAACTGCTTGGCAATGAGTCACGATCAAGACAAATGTTTAATATCCACGTTACTAATAATAAAACTAAAATGCAGCTTGTTTTCTGTGGCTGAACCTGAGCACATCACCCTGTGAGATGGACTGTGCAGCAGCCCCTCTAAGTCCCTGATGCTGAAAGTGGCCAATGTTTAAATCTTGATGACATTTTTGGTTCATTTCATGATAACCTTGAGAGTGCTCTCAGCAGTTATTGAGATGTTATCTGATGTTCATAGGGCTGGTGATACTCAGATATGAAGTTGGGTGCCAAACCTTTTGCTGGCTTGTGGTGGATTTTTGGAGTGGAGGAACTTGTTCTCTATGTTGTGTTTTAGATTTGGAGATATTTAGAAATAGGAAATGTGTCATGTGTAGATGATGCAAAAGAGAGGAGCCCAACTAAGATTGAGTAGAAAGCGCAGAATGAAGAGATGCTCTATGTCTAGTTGATGTGAAAAGCACTTTGAAATCATTATTACCTGTTAAGATTCTCCTTTGTAACCTTTTTTTCTTCTGAAAAGTCATTTATTCCTCAACATCAAGGTTCCCCCTGTTTATTTCTTGCATCCACATAAGCTGCTGAGTGTGATGACTGGAGCAAAGGACTGATGTGTGAGTGTTCTACTGTTCTTGTCCTCAGACTTGCAATTTGATTTTTATTTTCTTTTACCAAATCCCCTGATATTGTGTAAAATATTGCTACATTATGCTGTTACTGGATTCTGTCAAATTAGCAAAATAATTGGAAGCTGCCATTCATCTTCAAATATTTTAATTAGTGGGTGTCTTTGTCTTAAATTGGCCACAATTTACATCTCAAAACTAGAAGTGAAAGGAAGACCTCACTAATATTCTCTCTATATTTTACCTGAGCACTTGTTGAAACACCAGTTTGTTACTCAGACATGAGTTTTACTTTCAGTATCATGAATTTACATTCCAGCCTCCCCTCCTGCCACCCACCAATTTTCCATGTGAAATACAATGTTTCAATCTTTTTTTTTTTGAGGCTGGTCCATAATGATGGTACAACCCTGTGAATACTAATACCATTATTTTGTATTCTCTACAATGAAGGCAACATCATTTTTGTTCTGTAAATATGCACAACGGTTTATTACTCTTATGAAACACTGGAAGAATGCAAACAAGAGAAGTTTAGTAGTTTGGTAAGAAAGCCAAAATCCAAACAATGCTTTAAAAATCTTTAAAATAATTCTTTATGTTGGTGTTGACAAAAGAGTGGATAATTAAATTGAAGTAGTGCTATTTAAAATGGATTTTTCCATTGAGAGGTGTTTTAAAAAATACAATTACATTTGTATTTGACCAAACTGTCATCCTATCTCAGGCCACATAGGTGCAGAGCAAGCTGAGTCTTCTTGGGCTATATTTAAAACATCAACTTCTGACTGGAGCTGAGGGACCTCTGGGATCTCCCTGGCTTCTGAGGAAGCTTCTCACCCACACATAAGCTTAAAGAAGTTCATGGCAGAGCAGGACTTTATTATTTATGCTGTAGTACAACTCATTCAAAAATCTTTGAGCTGGAAGAAATCTACATCTGCTTTTAACCACTTTGCTCCTCTAAACTTGGGTACCTGACTGGCCAAGCATTAACTGTTGCATTTCCAAGGGGTGGAAGTCATTAGTGTGACAGATTAATAGTCTATAGGGTAACTTTTAACTTCTTTTTAAAAAATAATTATAGTTGATTTATCTCGGATTCTTTTGTATTCTCAATCTGTGTAAATATTCATGAGTAAAACTCACCGAACTGGAGTTTTGACTTGAAAAGGAGAATGTGCTGGATCCACCCTTTGAGTTCTGGTGATGCTCAAAGCTCATCTAGGACAACTCTTGTCCTTTGATCCACCAAGTAGGGTGGTAGATTCTACCTGTCATGCTTCTAACTTCTAACAATAGAAGGTAATTAAGGTAATAAATGAAATTGGAAATGGGGAAAAGGGTGAGGAGGTGGAGGTCACTTGCATTTCTGAAGGATATGGCTTCCCATCCCTTCCTACGCTCTTTAGATGAAGGTGCCATGTTTTGTTCCTTCTAGGCCTGCAGTTGCTGCTGGTATCCTGGGGAGAGGAAGAGGAGGATGAAGTGAGGTTGGCAGGAGATGGGTGACTTTGGGAAGAGGAGATGCAGTGCCCTTGACTGCAAGGGATGGGATGAGCACTTTGGAGATTCAGTAGGAGCAGGCAGATTTTCTCAATTTCTGTTGCCAAGCTGCATACCACAAATGTGTCTGTGAGCCCCAAGAAATAAATATGACTGCAGCTTTGTTTATAAGTGGCATAAAACCAACACAGACAGACAGTCAGTCAACCAGCTTTTATAAATTATAATTTTAACTGAAAACATAATATGAGGTCAAGACTGCTGCTTTCATTTCCAGGAATTTTTTTTTTTTTAATTTGCTGATTTCTACCTCTGTCTCCCTCATTCACTTTTCCCCTTGTATAAATGTTCAGAGCAGAAAGAAATGAGGAATAAAGAGTATGATCTGAAAGAGCAGGAGAAGAGTTAAGATTGATTTAAGTGGTATTTTAGCTCTTTGAGTAACTTCCCATTTTTCTGGTGTAAAAGGTGTGCAGCCTTTGAGTTTCTGTTGCTGTGTTTGGGGATTTCAGCTGGAGAGGAGCATTTGTGAGCAGCCAAAATGGCCTTTGCAGCACATGGAGCAAACTCAGATTTTTAAATTAGGTGTTTAAATTAAACAAAACCCTAATAACAATTTTTACTGCTGGAAAATTAGCCAGAAGTGAAAGGAGTTGTTCCTGCACTACTGACATGGGTAGTAGATGGAGGAATTTGGATTAACTTTTCCCAATAAATCTCAACTGTTTATTTAAATCAAACAATATTTGCTTTCATTGTTTGTTGTGCAGATATCCTCCTTTAGATATATATGTATTTTTTTTCAGCTTTCAAGGCTTTTATTGCTGCCTTATCCCTTTAAAAGTACTGTAAATCACATTTATGAAATGTGTTGGTACAAGAAAGAAGCAGATGAGTTTGTCTTCTATTTTTTTTTTTTTTTTTAAACAAAGACCCCAGGATAAGGGGCAATGTTTTTCCCCTCACAGGTGATGGAGTACGTACAAAGAATGCAGCGGATAATGGCAGTCCTGTCCTCTGAACAGATGGTGATGGTCCTGTTGCTAGGATAAGGCCTGAAGAATTTAGTTTTTAATTCCACATTATTTGCCTCAGTGCCATGAATATCCCTAGGTTTCCTCGGGCAAAAATACAACAAACACACAGAAAGAGAAAGAGAAGTGACATGCGGATAGAAAAGGAGACAGAGCACAGGGAAAAAGGACTGGAGCCAGGTCAATAGAAGCTTTTGGGGAAATGTCTGCTCAGCTGTCTGCAGTCACCTGGGTTTGAAAGGCAGGCAGGAAGGAAGATTGGTTTGGCATGAGAACTCGGCCTTTGATGCTTTAGATACCACAGAGAGAGGGGAAAGCAAAAAAAAAAATTAAAATAGGCATTTCTTCCCATTAGAAGTCTGTTGACTTTCCTAATTAAGATAAACATGTTTCTGAAGAAGTTAGCTCTCTCAGTACTACATTTGTAAAAACAACCATACTTTTTAAAATATATACACAGACAGGGACGTGTGCCAAGAACCTAGTGCTGGTGTGGTCTTACAAATCACTTTGCAGGAATATTTTTAAATCGTTGCCTTATTTAAAAGTGAGCGAATTTCATTCCCTCCAGTCAATTAAATATCTAATTTCAACTCAAGTAGATAATAACCAAAGTATTTTTATATAAATGAGTGAACAGTTAGAAAACTGTTAAACACACAGCCCTCAAGCATGAGAAATGTATTCGTTTAACAGTTTTGTTCTTTTATCCCTAATTTACTACAGAGATTTTTGCACTTTACATCATTTTAGTTTGTGGCACTGGGAGGGAGAGAAGCTGTATTTAAAAAGAAAAAAAAAAGGAATAAGATTAATTCAGTTTGAAATTCTCAAGGATCCCTCTGCCACCTGAATTATTCCAGTGAGAATGTTATATATGGGTTGGATGGTGCTGACTGACTGATGTGGTTTTCCCACAATGGTTGCTTTTACAGAAGAATCCTGTGGAAACTTCTAGTGACCCCGTAACAAAGCACATGCAAAATGACAAAAAAAAGGTGTGTTTAATCCATGAAAGGATGTTGGCTTTGTACAAAGGTGCAAGGCCTGAAATTTGGGGAATTAATTGTGGTTTTCTTACTCCTTTCTAGGTGCCTGCACAAAGCCCTGGAGACATTCAAGGCCAGGCTTGATGAGACTCTAAACAACCTGATCTAGTGCAAGATGTCCATGTTCACTGCAGGTCCCTTCCAATTCAACATGTTCTAAGTGATGAGAAGGATGATTTACTCCCATTATCAGATGCCCTGTGAGGGGTGAGTATCCGTTTCAAGCTATAGATTCCATCTCCATAGCAGTTCTGCTCACTGGGATAAGATTCATACCATCCTCATTGAGATCTAGCACATAACAATGTGGTGAAAAAGAAACCACGTGGTGCAAACATCTCGTGTTTGGTGGCTGAAAATAAGTAGAGAAAAATCTGGGGGAGAGTATAAGGGAGAGAAAACATTCCCTGTGCCAAAATACACCATAGACTTTACTTCTGCGTGTGTGTAAATATGTATAATTTATGTCTTTATCCTTAAAATCAACTAAATGTAGTTTTATCAACAACAATGAGAAATTTAAAACTTGCTCATTTGGAACAGGCACTTCTGCTGCTCTCTGTTTTAATCATGTCCTAGAACGTTCACAAGAAATATAAAATGGATCAAAATTTACTGATATTTCCCTGTGTGTTCTAGACTGTTGTGGAACCAACCTCATAATCTCTGAACAGGCAAGAAAAGATATTTTTCCCCGCTTATTGATTTATTCCTATCTTTCCAGTAGTTCCATGTTCTTTATTTTCCACCTCCCTGGTGAGGTTGGTGATGATTTCATAGATTTCTCCTACCATCTCTTCTCTTGGGAAAAAAAAAATCCTTATGTCTATTTTCTTTCTCAGTGGTTATATGTCCTGCCTGTCTTCTCTCAGCTCTTATTCTTCTGGGGTACAGTTGCTTGTTCTACCACCACCTGAGAACTTACAGCATTTTAGTGAACATTAGATGTCCATAGGAGAGGTGTTCCAGATGTTGACAGTACCTAACTCTGGGGAAGTAACTCTAAAAGATGTCTCAGTGAGACTGCTGAGCAGACATTCTTCAGTCTGTTGTACAAAATGATGAGGTGGATTTGGGTTCACAGTCCTTGGTGTGCAAATAAATAAATAATAATACCTCTGAAACATGATCAGGGATGAAAAGAAACCATTTCCTTCAGAGAGCCAGGGACGTGGTTTCCCAGGCCGTGTGCTTTATGATACACACAGAGGCCTTTGTGGCTCATGTTGTTTACCCTTCATATTGTAAGAAGGAGTCAGATGTATGCCTTAAAATGAGATAATGTGTCACTTCTGACATTTCTCTTCTGTAGCTCGTGTTCTTTCTTTTAAATACTGACTGTTCTTTTAGAAGCCTGTTATGAAGACGTGTTATTCCTTTCATTTCCTTGTTCATAAAGTATCATATACTGCAACCATTTTAGCTTATCAGAGTGGAATCTAAATTGGGAAATATTTTTTATTTTCCCTAAGGTTTGGTAAGAATTCTTACAAAATAAGCTGAGTTTCCTTGGCTTTTTCTATTCTTAGCCCATTTTCTTGATACGCAAGTGAAAGGTGCCAGTGGCGCAGCCACCTCGTGTAATGAAACACATAGATTTCTCTTCTACTTATTTTATTTCTCACATTCATCATTCATATTTAATGCCACAGGCATTTGACTTCTTAATTCCCTCTATTGAATTTAAGAGGCATGCACTGCATGTGCTCTGCTGTAATGACTTGTAATTCTTCTTTGCCCGTGACACCCTTTTTCACCTGAAAAACTCATGGTGTAAAACTTCCCCTCACATCTGCCACCTAGTCACTCCCCTTAACGAGGTGGTGATGGCTGAGGAGCTGAATGCCTGGAAAGTAGAAGGTGATAACCTTAAATGCTTCTTAGTTTGAGAGGAGAATATTGGCCTAAAGGGTTTTTCATGTTGATATATCTTTTTTTTTTTTTTTTTTCCCCTGTAGTTGAACCTCAGCCATCGATTTCTCTCCTGTGGGCTAAGAATGTGCCTCTTTGCTTTGTCATTCTCCTTTCTGTGAGCCAAATTTCAAGTAATATAAAACTCCCTTACCCTCAGCTAATTAGCCTTAATCTACTGGAGAGGTTTGCCAATAGTATTTTTGAGTAGAAAGGTTTCACAGGCTTCAGCAGAACTCACAGATCATATGAATGACAAATTGCAGTGCCTGACGTCAGTGTTTTGGTCAAAGATATGATGGACCAAGCATTGCCCTCAACCTAATTTTTTATTTACAAATATTTCATAGGAGTGTCAAGGTGAGTTTAAGACATTAGACTTGGGAAGAAAATATTCTGTAGAACTATAAAGCATTATGGCTACAATCAAAACATTCCACCTTTACAGATTTTCCAAGTCCTTTTAGAAACACTTACCAGCTTTCATAGCCATGAAGTATGAGTAACCTTTTATTGATTTCCCAAATGGATAGAGTGAGACATGGAAGAGTTATGGGCTGCTTGCTGTGAACACTTTGATAGCCATATAAAAAATCTGTAGGAAAACCAAAACTGACACTGAATTTCCTCTTAAACTACTCCAGAGAAACCTTCTGTAGAGTTTTCTTCTGATGCTTTTGGGAAAGCAGAGGGAAAGAATGGAGAGAGATGGTATTGCCTGGTCCTTTAGGATAAAACCAGGAGAACAGGTTGCCCAGAGAGGCTGTGGATGCACCCTCTCTAGAAGTATTTAAGGCCAGGCTGGATGAGGCATTGATCAACCTGGTCTAGTGAGAGGTGTCCTTGCCCATGGCAGGGGTGTTGGAACTAGAAGATCTTTAAGGTCTCTTCCAACCCAACCTATTCTATGATAACATGGAGGTGTTTTACTATTCAATTTGAGATTAGAGGAAAAATATCTTTTAATTCAAAATTTCCTCTAGACATATGTCCTTCATGGAGACAGGTGGGATGTGGATGGAGGTGGAGATTTTCAGAAGAGTAGGTCTAGGGGAAAGAGTAGGTCCAGTCTGGTTTTCTGTGTAGAGCTGGGGCATAGAAGATTGAATAGAGGAGTGAATGTAGAGCTTCTTGAATAGAGTTAAAGCTTTGCTCTCTTAGTAAAATGTTTATGGAGGTCCTTTTTTCTCTCCTGGTATGAGACACAGTGAAGCCATTTACTGCCTAGTACTGACCTCTCTCTATAGTGCTTCTTTGTGTCTAGCACAGTAAAATCACAGCTATCCTGCTGTGAAAAGGCTTTATTTGTTGTCAGACGTATAGTGAAGAGCAGAACAAGAGGTAGCAGTTGTCCAGGTACTGGTCCTTTTCAGTGTAACATCAGTTTTTTAAGGAAGGTACATGAAGTGGAAGAAGAGAGTGCAGTCCTCAAGGGAAGAATGAGAATTGTTCTGTTGATGAGTGGTGATTTAATTTTAGCCTTTGTAGCAAACTCTAAGTTTTCCTTTGGAATGTATCCTAAGGTATTTAAAAAAAAAAAAAAAGGTACATGTTGCAGAAAATCTTCAAACTTTTCAGCATAGAAAAACAAAATTTAAGTCTGGGAGGGATCTCAGAGATCATCTAGATTCAAATCCTGTTCCAAAGCAGGAGCAGCTCTACCTTTAAAAGGCTTCAGCTGTAAGGTGGGTTTTTTCTCCTAGATTTTTGCCTTAATTTTTATGAATTTCCACTAGTTCTTTTTTTTTTTTCCCTCCCTCTGAAGATCTTAATGTATTTAGTGTTCTGATTTCTCTTTAGTAGCTAGAAATGTCTCAGAAAGTGGTTATTAATAAATCATTAAAGGTTTGCATCTCATTTCATTTCCTTGCTGCTCTACTATTCTGTACTTCCAACCATGGTACAAAGTCATTCTGAAAATATAAAGAGGAATATTTTACAACCAAGTTGAATCCAAATGGTGAGAGCAAATAGAAGGGTTTTTTTTTTCTTTACCTGTAATACTCTTTATTATTCAAGCTATTTGCTCAGATAAGATTTCTGAGCCTGATCTTGTTTTATCTGGTGTCTGTGAAGAAGAAATTACTGTGCAGAGCTTTACAAACCATGTGTCTGTGAGGGAATACAGAGTCACTTCACCACTAGGGCTTCCCTGGGAATAGCAAGGTTGAATATAAAGCTTCATAACTGCTGATATTTTCAGTAGCACCAAAGGGAGGTATGGGGAGTGATGAAAAAAAAACTTGGGAAAGGTAAACGGACCATAATTCATACTAAATATCTCCCTTTGTGCAGAAGCTCTTTTTAAATTACTCAGATAAATGAGCTCATTCATGGAATATTTTGTACAGCATGAACTTATATGGGCACCTGTCACATATATATATTTTTTAATACTGAACTCGTATGGATGGATTAAAGTCCCCCTTGCCCTTTAGTAAATTTAAATCTCCCACAAAGCTGCTGTACAGTAGTCATAAAGAAACATTTATGATCCAACATAATTTCCCTTCATTTCTTTTTCTCTTTCTTTAAAAGAAAAAACAGGCAGTTTAAAAGTAATAAAGCACTTCCTTCTGTAAATCTTTGATCTTTTTTCTTCCTAAGGGAAGATTAATTTGTAAATATGCTAATGGATTTGTATAATATGAAACCTTCATAACAAAAACTACATTAGTTCATATGAATGAACACATCTATCTTATTCAATTTATAAACTAATGGCTGAGAGCATCAACACTACATTCTGCTTGGTCTCATGTCCGAAGCCACTGCTTGCATTTCTAAGAGAGCACAGAATTTTATGGAAAAGAAAGAAGTTAAACAATACCAATTTGGTCACTTATCTCTCTTTTTTATTTTTTAATTTTTTCCTTTGGTTGCAACAATGAGTTTTGCTGCTTTTCAAGTCAGAGCAATGCCCTGCTCTGAAGAAATCCAATGTGATGGCAGTTACTCTGTGTGGACATAAGAATATGTTTTGCCTGGAGAGGAGAAGGCTCCAGGGCCACCTTATTGCATCTCCCCAGTACCTAAAGGGGGACCCACTGTAAAGAAAGAGGACAAACTCTATAGCAGGGTCTATAGTGCTAGGAAACAGCTTATGGATTTAAACAAAAAGAGGAAAAATTAAGATAAAAATTAAAGGAGAAATTATTCACAATGAGGATGGTGTGGCTCAGGTTTGCCCAGAGTTTGTCCAGATGCTCTAACCTTGGAAATGTTAGAAGTCAAGTTAGATGGAACTCTGAGCAACCTGGTTTAGTTAAAGATGTCCCAGCCTATGGCAGGGATGTTGGGCTAGATGACCATTAACAGTCCCTTCTTTGCACTTTGGGTGCCTTCAGGCACTGCAGAGCTCTGTCCTCATTCCCTTCAAGTCCATGGTTCACTTCTTTCTGTGTTTTTCCTTTGCTTTGCTTTATTCCAGTGCTCAGCTGAGAAGTCAGAGAGAGCTGAGGCTTTCTTCCAGCCCTGCTGACAGTGAGACTAAGGCACCTCTACCTTATTTCCTCCAAAGTGAGAAGAAGTGGGAGTAGAGATGAGGAAGACACTGAGAGGTTGACTAGAGCCTACTTCTTCCACTCTTTTCTGTCTGCTAGTGAGTCTCAGCTATTTAGTTTACTCCACATTCTTTCTCTTCTGGTTTGCCTCTCTCCCCAGCTCCAAAATTCTAATAGAAACTCTTCTTAAGTCAAGCAGATCTAAAAATCAAATCTGGAGTGCTGATCTGTGCTGTACGATGGTGTGGTCACTCTGTGGCACCTGAGCCTGTTGGGGAAATGTTCTTCTTAGCCACGGGCTCATCCCTCTGCTGCTCCACCAGGAAGAAAATCTGTGTGTTTTGATTTTAATCCCTTCAACATATGGCATATATTTTAACAAAAAAGTAGTGTGGGGAGGATTGGAATTGAGTTTTTTGATCCAATTTTGTCTGCAGAACCAAGCTTGGTGTGCCGGAGGAGTTTAGGTGATGACCCTGAACCTCNGGGCTTCCCTGGGAATAGCAAGGTTGAATATAAAGCTTCATAACTGCTGATATTTTCAGTAGCACCAAAGGGAGGTATGGGGAGTGATGAAAAAAAAACTTGGGAAAGGTAAACGGACCATAATTCATACTAAATATCTCCCTTTGTGCAGAAGCTCTTTTTAAATTACTCAGATAAATGAGCTCATTCATGGAATATTTTGTACAGCATGAACTTATATGGGCACCTGTCACATATATATATTTTTTAATACTGAACTCGTATGGATGGATTAAAGTCCCCCTTGCCCTTTAGTAAATTTAAATCTCCCACAAAGCTGCTGTACAGTAGTCATAAAGAAACATTTATGATCCAACATAATTTCCCTTCATTTCTTTTTCTCTTTCTTTAAAAGAAAAAACAGGCAGTTTAAAAGTAATAAAGCACTTCCTTCTGTAAATCTTTGATCTTTTTTCTTCCTAAGGGAAGATTAATTTGTAAATATGCTAATGGATTTGTATAATATGAAACCTTCATAACAAAAACTACATTAGTTCATATGAATGAACACATCTATCTTATTCAATTTATAAACTAATGGCTGAGAGCATCAACACTACATTCTGCTTGGTCTCATGTCCGAAGCCACTGCTTGCATTTCTAAGAGAGCACAGAATTTTATGGAAAAGAAAGAAGTTAAACAATACCAATTTGGTCACTTATCTCTCTTTTTTATTTTTTTATTTTTTCCTTTGGTTGCAACAATGAGTTTTGCTGCTTTTCAAGTCAGAGCAATGCCCTGCTCTGAAGAAATCCAATGTGATGGCAGTTACTCTGTGTGGACATAAGAATATGTTTTGCCTGGAGAGGAGAAGGCTCCAGGGCCACCTTATTGCATCTCCCCAGTACCTAAAGGGGGACCCACTGTAAAGAAAGAGGACAAACTCTATAGCAGGGTCTATAGTGCTAGGAAACAGCTTATGGATTTAAACAAAAAGAGGAAAAATTAAGATAAAAATTAAAGGAGAAATTATTCACAATGAGGATGGTGTGGCTCAGGTTTGCCCAGAGTTTGTCCAGATGCTCTAACCTTGGAAATGTTAGAAGTCAAGTTAGATGGAACTCTGAGCAACCTGGTTTAGTTAAAGATGTCCCAGCCTATGGCAGGGATGTTGGGCTAGATGACCATTAACAGTCCCTTCTTTGCACTTTGGGTGCCTTCAGGCACTGCAGAGCTCTGTCCTCATTCCCTTCAAGTCCATGGTTCACTTCTTTCTGTGTTTTTCCTTTGCTTTGCTTTATTCCAGTGCTCAGCTGAGAAGTCAGAGAGAGCTGAGGCTTTCTTCCAGCCCTGCTGACAGTGAGACTAAGGCACCTCTACCTTATTTCCTCCAAAGTGAGAAGAAGTGGGAGTAGAGATGAGGAAGACACTGAGAGGTTGACTAGAGCCTACTTCTTCCACTCTTTTCTGTCTGCTAGTGAGTCTCAGCTATTTAGTTTACTCCACATTCTTTCTCTTCTGGTTTGCCTCTCTCCCCAGCTCCAAAATTCTAATAGAAACTCTTCTTAAGTCAAGCAGATCTAAAAATCAAATCTGGAGTGCTGATCTGTGCTGTACGATGGTGTGGTCACTCTGTGGCACCTGAGCCTGTTGGGGAAATGTTCTTCTTAGCCACGGGCTCATCCCTCTGCTGCTCCACCAGGAAGAAAATCTGTGTGTTTTGATTTTAATCCCTTCAACATATGGCATATATTTTAACAAAAAAGTAGTGTGGGGAGGATTGGAATTGAGTTTTTTGATCCAATTTTGTCTGCAGAACCAAGCTTGGTGTGCCGGAGGAGTTTAGGTGATGACCCTGAACCTCCAAGCCTTACATGTGGGGTTTTGTTTTTTTTTTTTAGCATTGTAGGCCTGGTTTATTAAGGTAAAGCTCAGATATCTTGAACTTCAAGCCAGCATAGTCAATGAAGGACTTGTTTGATGTGCCTTGCAGTAGGCAGTGCCGAGGAGCTGCGTCGTTAGTGGAGCTTCAGCGCTGGTGTTTTCCCAAGGGCTGACAGGTTTGTGTCCATCTCCTTGGCTTGGCTTTCATCCTGTTAGCCACAAACAAAAGGTGTGCATTTCTTCAGGCATGGAGCTTCCCAAGAAGCTGTCGTGTGCCTGCTTTTCCCTCGTTTGATACTACTGAGAGTGGAATTGTAATGTGTACCTTAAGGCTGGAGAAGATGGAGCAGAGGGAGGCAATCCACAGCTGATTTCTAATGGGGGGTGGGTGGGAAGTAAGTCTCAAACACTCCTCAGAATAGATGAATATTATAAAGGGGCCTGGAAAGATCAGAAATAAGAGAGATTCAGATCTTTTTTCTTTTTCTCTCTAGGAAATTCTTTTCAATAGGAGTGGGGATAGAGGGCAAGAGAAGCAAAAACTGATGGGAGAGCTTTAGTGGTTGCAATGAAAAGTGCTTCAGACATGAGCTTGCAGCATGATATAGTTTGCTCCCTCTTTAAAAGGCAGGGTCTGGAGGGAGGATTAGGCTTTTTCTTTTACCAAGTTCTCTTCCCAACAGTCAAAAATAATAGAAAGTAGGCACAGAAGAGATCTGTTAATTGATCTTGTCCACTTCTTGCCCAACGCAGGGTTATTCCCTGCAGCATCTTTACTAGTGCTGAGTTCAGCTTTGTTTTTAAAACCTCCACAGTGACAGTCTCCCGAGGGAAGTGGTGAAAGCCTGACTCCACAGCCTGCTTTTACATCTCCTTGTCCAACTGCTTTGCAGAGGGAAACTCTCACAACCAGGAAATATTTTCTGACGTTCACTCTACATCCCCCCCCCACTTTGTTTTCTAAAAAAAAATTCTGTCTTATTAATTCTATTTATAGTCTTCTGGATCATCCAAAATAACGTCCTTCCAGAAGCACCACGACTTAGCTCATAGCACCAAAAGGCTGTGTTCTTGAGAAAGAAGAGCTTTGTCTCATTCTGTCAAAGATGTCTCAAAGTAAATACATAATTTGAGCTACCTGACCCATCACTGGCCCACAAGTGGTTGATAAATAACCACCTTAATTAAGTTCTGAGTTGTCTCCCTGCATTTTCCCTGCCTCTAAAATGGAGACATTCTGCAGGAAACAGATCCAAGAAATCAATAGTGTGAATCCTTAGCATTTATTTTTTAAATATATTTTCTGCAGTGGACCTTTTTTTCCCCCTTGCTTTGCATTATCAATAGATGCCTGTCTGCAAAAGCATGTTTTCTTTTGTTGGCTTTTTTTTCCCTCCTTCCTAATCTTAGCAGTAGATCATGATTTGGGCAGGGTCCTATTTAAATAGTTTTGGGGTTGCCAACATGGTGTGTTCTGATATTCAGATCTCATAATCCAATTTTGAAATTAAAGAGCTTGGGGCAAAAACACTTGCACTCTTGAAATGCATGTTTTTGAGCACCCAGCCAGTATTTCCTTAAGAAAAATATAGCAAATCTCCTCTTTCTCTTTCCAATTAATATAAGAAATGTCATGCAAAAAAATCTTCCCTTTTTTTAACTCATGCTCCATACGAGGACAGCAGAGAGTGGAAATCTAAGCTGGACTGTAATTTCAGGCAAGGTATCTGAATTCCTGCTGAACACAGAAAATATGCACAACAGCAACAGATTTACAGTCCCCCATTTGCTGTTTTAACAGAATGATGTTCTCTGTATTCCTAACAATAAAAGCAACAGCAGGAGGAAAAAAAAAAGTCCTTTTAAAATTTTTTTTTCTTCCTTTCCCTCTCACCCCCCCTCAAGGTTTTTCTCCCCTCTGCCCAAGCCGTTATTTTAAGTTTCTCAGCATTAAATCTAAAGGTTCATCGACTCACATCTTTACAGCTCTGTCTTTCTGTATACAGGACCCTGTCTGCCTGTTTCCTCTATTGCACTATTTTGTTTGTACTACTGTAATCATTTTGCTGGCCCAGATCTGTGTGGGTGTGCTGGCAGCTTTACAACAAAGTTACATGGGAACTGAGTTAAGGTTGAATATTTATTAGAAGAAGCCATCTGGCGTCAGGCTGTCTGTACAGGGGGGCTTATTTCTTTAGTAGTCTCTCCTTTTTCTTTCTAGCTCTTCCTCCCTCCCTCCCTCTCTCTCTCTCTCCACACTCTCTCACTCCGTTTCTCATTTACACACTGCATATATGTGAAAAGTGGAACACACATCTTGACATATTGACTTGATTCTTGATATTTATAGTAATTAACCCTCTGTGTGATTATCCTTGTCCCTTCACTCTCTACTTCTCTCTCTCTTTTTCTTTTCCCCGTGGTTGGGGGGGGATGCTCTGAGCTGGTTCCTGTGGTGGCACCCCCACAGATGCTGCAGATCCTCTTCTTGCTTCCCATCGTCTCCCTTTAAGCTTTGCTTAAACATCCCTCTCCTTGTCCTTCCACACTTTCCCTCCTGCAGCTTGTGAGCTCAGAAGGAAAAAAAAGAAGTGCTGGGCTCCAAAAAACTCCCGACTCACCATATTAAAGAAACTGGCCAGCAGAGAAGGCTGGCCGTGCTCTTTCACCATTTGTAGGACACAGCCAGGCCTTCAAAGTGCAGCCCTAAATTGCCAAAAGATGTTTACTTTACTTGCTTAAGAGCTCCTCGTAATTCAATTGTTCTCTCTCCTGTGGTAGAAACACACACACACACACACACATGCATCCTGAGAGCTGGGCTCTTGTGAGCTCCCACTAGATATTTACCCACAGGGTTTTCTCTTTTGGTTGGTTTATTTTTTATTTTTTTATATTGCAGAAGGGTTAATTTTTTTTTTCCTTTATTCCAGGGTCTTATGGCTCAAAGTAGATTGTTTTTTTTCTGGGGTACTCCACTTGGAGGGCTGTCTGATTGCCTTTTTGGTGTTCCCCCTCCCAGGCAGTGATAAACATGAATTTTTCCAAAACTTTTTCTTTTTTATAGAATCAAGCATGAAGTTGGACAACCAAAATTGAGGGTCACCTTGGAAAACCTTGAGCTGGTTTTTTTTTTTTTACTCCTAGCAGGCCAGGGAAGCTGATGTAGACAAGCTGGCAGCATTTTCCTCATCATTCCTGACTTTTGTAAGTTAATATTCCCGACCCCGCAGCCTTGCGTAACCCCCTCGGTGTGGTTGGCTTTGGTGGCCATGCCAGGTGGGAGAAGGGGAGAAGTCTGGGCAGCAGAGATTCTTTCCATTGACAGAAACAGTGAGTCACTTCTGTCCTGTGATTATTCCCTGGCTCTTTGCAGAAGGCTGCCTGCAGGGATGAAAGGAAGGTCCTTTCTCCATGACCTGCACTGGGGGGTAGCAGCCTACCAAGCTCTTGGGCAAAGCAATAGCATGTGGGCTGGTTTTGAGCAGAGTAAAGAAGGGAAGGAGGGCTGGAAACCATGGTGTCTCAAAGGAGACAAGCTGGGAGAGGTGGTGGTTCCCAGCTTCATCTTCTCACTGCTTTTCCAGCAACTGATGACCTATGTTATTAGCAGTCAGATGATTGTAGCATTTTATCTCCTCCCCCAATGTCTCTTGGCTTGTCAGGTCTTTATGTTTAATCTGGGTAGGAAAAATAAGGTTTTTTTAAAAAATTCCTACCTGGTGTGCCAAAGTGGCTGATTAATTCTGCTGCTTGTGGCAAAGGGATGAGGAGAGGACCATGGAGGTGGCCCAAAGGGATGAGGAGAGGACCATGGAGGTGGCCCATTGTGGGTGCAACACAGGGGAGGAGGTGAGCAATAAAGAAGGGTGGAAAGAAATAACTTTTGAGATGATGAGCTTCTTTAAGTTTGAATGAGTGGCTGCTAATTTTCACCAGCCTAAAGTTACTTCCACAAGAAAGGGGCAAGACAGGCCCTGTGCTGAATACCCATGATCATAACTCTTGGCTCTGCAGCAAAATGAGGAAGGAAGAAGATTGAACCATGGAGTCTCTGTTCTCCATGGCTGAAGTGCATTGAAGCAACCCACCCCAGGATCTGAAGCTGAGACTGTTGCCCAGCAGACTGGAAGAGCTGTGTTTAAGTTGCTGTGCAAGAGATTTTGACTTTCTTGGTGCCCCTGTTCTGTCTGTCCTTTGGAAAGACACTTAAGCCACCTTGTCTCACTCATGAAAGCATAGTGATTGCCTTCTAGGATAAGATAATTGAAGATTATTGGGAGTAGAAGTCTGAGATGGCCAAGTTGGGTAGCTCGGTCTCTCATGTCAGACTGAAATGCCTTATAGCTTGTCATGCTTTTTCATGGGTACAAGATCTACTGAATGCACTGAAGAACCCAGCTGAACTGTTAGTAACTGCTTTAAAGATAATAATAAAAAGGAGTTTTAATTCAGTTTTGCTTTAGAGCTTGTTGCCCTTATCTTCCATGCTCTCTAAACAGGCATCATAAGGATTAATCTCCAGTGAAGTCTGCCAGCCCTCAGCCCAGCTGGTGTTACACAGACCAGACCAGATTATACTGGAGCAAGGACAGACAGTGATGGGACAGACAGCAGCTCCTGACAAGGGTGAGAAAGCAGCCGTGAGACAGGATGAGCCTCCAGGATGGAGCAGGACATGGGAGAACATTGGTGCCAGACTGAGAACGTTAAGCAGTGAGTACTGTCACCAATTAAAATAACCATAAAAAGACAGACATTCCTCTCTGAAATAACTGGTAACAGACCCTGAGTGCTGTGCTACCTTTCAATGGAGCTCTGTGAGGGAGCTGTGGCCTCTGAGACGTGCAGAAGTGATCTGGAAAAGGACATAGGCTTGTTTCCATTTCCCCTCCTAGACCACACCATCTCATTTTCACAGCTCCTTGTGATGGCTCTTTCCCCACCTCTAAACCCCATGCAGCTTTTCAGCCATCCCTTTTGTGGTCTCCCCTCCCTCCCTGTTAGCAGAGATGCTCCCAGAATATAACCCTTCTGGCTAATTTGAGGATAACTTGTGGAGGTGGTGACTGGAAGCTTCACCTTCCAGCTTTCCTGTCCTAGTGAAATAAATACCAGATTTGGCCAGGCATGGCCTGGGAAACTCCTCCAGACAGAGGCAGAAATGCAAACTAAGAAAGCAGGACCACCTGAGGTCTTCTGCTTGTCTCCTATGAGAAACTCCTTAGATATTTCCCTAAAAAATTACACTCAGAAAATCATAGAGCAGTTAATTTCAAGTTTGAGAACAAGGTTAAGGGAGTACATGTTTCAGTGTGTGCTTTCAAGCTGGCAAGTAACTTATTTTTCAGTACCAGAAGTGAGTAAACGCTCTTATCTTTTCAGGTATTCATTAAAAA
Source organism: Turnix velox (assembly GCA_013400935.1). Lineage (NCBI taxonomy): Eukaryota > Metazoa > Chordata > Aves > Charadriiformes > Turnicidae > Turnix > Turnix velox. The sequence continues at coordinate 166,574 of VZTY01025651.1, forward strand.
AATTCAGTTCAGTTTTTTCCTGTTTGAGAAGAGCAATAAATTTTACCTGTAGCCAGATTTACTCCCTTAGTTTTTAAATATCCATGTGTAAAAGTCTTGGCTGGTATTTGAATGAGGAACACGAGTTGAATAATAATAACAAAGAAAAATCTAGCCTTAAAAATATGAATCCCCAACACTGTGATTTATCTTGGAAGGAGGAGACGAGGATCTGAGCTGTAGTGGGAGCACGTGGTGCTCCTGTGGTGGAGCAAACTCATCTTCCCAGCCCAAGAGAAAGAGCCAAGTAACACAATTTAAATAACTATGTGAAAATCCTCATTGGTTTGCATTTTTCTTTTTTGTAGAAGGAGGATGAGGCTGTGACAAAAATGTACACAGTTTGAATTTTAAAATATGAAATATATTGACAACAAACTTAATACATGCAGCTTCCATACTCTATCTTAGTGTATAGATCTATTTTTACAGCAGTGAAACATCCTTAGGACCCTAAAACTTCATTTTTCAGATGCCAGTGAGGGCTTGACCATTCCCTTGCTCTGCAGCCTTGGACCAGACAACCTTTTTTTAAGTCTTTTTTTTTTAAGTCTATTTTTTGGGGTTTATATATGTAAATATTTGTATATATAATTATATTTGAGTCTATATTAGCTGTCTTAAAATTCAGCCACTATTGACAACAGCTGCTTCTCTAACCCTTGCCCCCCATGGGCTGTCCTTTGTGGCTGTGAATGGGGGATGTTCTTGTTTGGGACAGGGGTTTATTAGACATTTTCCAGTATTGCCCAAACAAACTAACTGCAGATAAGATATTTTTATGAGAGGGATTTACACTGCTTCCCCAGTTAATAGGAGAAGCCCAGCCCCCTGAATTGGGCTTCATCAGACCCAGATATTCCACTTAGTGAACAGTATATGGCTTAAACCCCAGCTCTTTTTTTCTGCTGCTAGTTTAGTCAAAGAAAAATATTTTTTATTGTTATTTTTCAACTTTTTCTTTTCAGACACAATTTCCCCAGGTTATTGTTATTTCAACAAAGTGGGGAGAGAAGGAAGACAGGCTGAATGAGTTACTCTGTGGCTTTCTGGTGAGGAATTAAGAAATACCCTAACAGTTTAATAATGATAATCTCCAAATAGTTCATAACAGCATTAAGGGTAATTAATGACATTTGAGCAGTAAGAGTACTTTAATCCCTAGGGAAATGCAATATCCACAATTTTATTTACATCTGAAGTTGTTTCAAAGGTAAAAGGGGGAAATAAAAAACACAACTGTTTTCTAAAATGACTTAATGCTCACACTTATTCAGATTTTATCTTGATTGATGATGATTTATTGAGTTTTTGCTAATAATAAAAACTGCATTCCATGTTAGATCCAGCATTATGTTAAAAATAAAGAGGAAACTCTTCTATGTTTCCTGTGGGATTATGATTTTCTGAAAATTATAAATCAGCAGTGATATTGTGGTTTACAAAGAAGGAGAACTTCTCCTAAAAGACCCACATATTTACATTTAAAAATATTTTTTTCAGAGCCTTTAAAGCCATTGAAGGAACTTAAATAATTTTGATGATAAATGCCATGTTTCTGTAGCTTTTATGTTTTGGTAGCCCTTTTTTATTTTTCCTTTGCAGAGCTGACCTCAACAAACCTTTTGAAAAATGCTGTTGCATCCTTTTTAGGTGGTTCTTTTTTTTTTTTTCTATTTGGCAACGAGGGGAAAAATAACTCCTGTGATAGGTTAGGTTTTCTTTTTTTTTTTTTTCAAGGTAATACTTGAACCAGCCTCGTTCAGATGTTTAGGTTTTGAAAGTCAACACAAGGAAAAGGGTTTAGTCGACCTTGGGCTTGGAGAATAAATAGGATAACACCTGATGCAAGACAGGAAGCTTTAGTTTGGGGTAAATACAGAGAGCAAAGCAGACTGTGTCAATCCAGTTTAGCATTTGAATGCTCTTTTGGTTACGCTCTTGAGCCTGTTTCTACTTTGGGCTTTTACATTGCACAGAACTTCTGTAAAATCAGCAGGGACAGTGCTAATAAATTTATAATGTTGTTTTGTATTTCTGAACATAGTACCTCAGTAATTAAGTGAAATATTTATGATGAATATAAAACAATGCAAATTCATTTGTTTGCCTGAAAGCTGGCTTGTTATTTATTTAGATTTATCTTTGAATGATTCTTTAAATTGAATCACAGTGTGAATGAGAGTGATATTTAAAGCAGAGGAAATTTGTTATAGTGTATTGATGCTTTACACTGTATTATCTAGTGTCAAAGCTATGCAGAGGATGGTTAAAAAAATCAAAACAAAACACATAAAACAAAAAACCCTTTGACCTAACAAGCATTCCCTAGATTTCTGTGTTTTGTTTATTTTTTTCTTTATTTTCTTGTAGAAATTCCGCAAGCTAAATCAATTTCTAACAGCTGAAATCTCTAATAAATCTTCTGCTTTGTTACAGTTAGCTGTGAGTGTGGAAACTGGATGGTGATTTATAAGAAAGGTAGGAGTAGGTTCAGAATAATGCCCTCTGATTTTTTTTTCTTTTCCTGAGCTGGCTGTATTTCGCTTTCATGGCTTTACAACTTCCAGTAGTTTTTTTGTCATTTGCTATTTTCAGCCTGAAACCCTCTAACTAATTCCAATCCAATGAATGTAGTGACCTATGAAAGGAAATGTCTATGCAAAGTGTCCCTGCCTTGATGATTATGAACTAAATTGTTTACTTCACTCAGGCTTTTTTTATTTTTCCTCCTTCCCTAAGAAAAAAATTATCTTCCCAAAAATAACTTCCTTTACACATGCAGTACCCTTGCTCTCCTCATCTTTTTCTTTGACAGCCACCGAGCCTATCATGATTATTTTGATGTAAAAAAATTGAAAAAAGAAAATGTTTGTTTAGTTTAGAAATATTTTATTTTGAAGCTATTACATCATGGTATTGCACATCCACCTATAAGAACAGCTATATAAAGTAATTTATCTGTCTCTGGATGAACTGCAGATGTGCTAGAAAATTAGGTGGGAAGAATCTACTGAATTTTTATCAAAATTCATCAGTATATAGTGTCCATTCATCCCTTGTTTCTTGTTTAATCTCGGTTTGCCACAACAACCCTGAGCAATCCAAGGTGATCAATTTTTTCATGGGTGGGGAAGGTGCAGCTTCCATGTGGTGCTTTCTTGGGAAGAAGCTGAAGTTGTCAACTACAGTAAGTACAATAGTTTTCCTCTTTCCCTTTAAACCTCAGTGGCACAATATTTCCTATTCTCCTCATTTTTAAAATGTAAAAATTTATTTTTCCTGGTGGGTTCCCCATGTGGAGAGATTCAAAGAAATATGAAGCACATTCATAATGAAGAGCAAACAAATGTTCCCACTCTCTCAATTACTTTTGATTAAAAAGCAAGGAAGTATTTTTGAGAAAAACCTCATGTTCTGAGGGCTGCCTTGGGTCTTCAGAGCCCTGAGAGCTGCAGAGGTAACGGGGTGTGCTGTGAAAGGGTATTGTAGAGAAAAATCCTGCCATCATCTCAATCCAGCCTCAAAAAGGAGGCTAAAAACCCCTCTTTTGAAGGGATATTTTAGTTAATGTTTTATTTCCTGATATTTCTGGATTATGTGCACAGCAGAGTCAAAAGAGCATTCAGAAATCTCAAAATAGATCTCAAAATACTTAAAATAGGACTCTAGGAGTACAAATGGGATTCAAATTAGAAATAACCCACACTGGGCTCCTCACTGTTCCTCTGCCAAGCCTGGGAGTGGTGGGTCTGTGGTGGCACCAAGTTCCAAGTCCCCACTGCCATTTTCTAGAGCCCTCTGCTCCTCAGTCTCCCTCCAGATCACCAGCTCACGGAGTCACTGGTGGTCACAGTTAACCTTCTTAGATGTTTCATCAGTAATAAATGGGTCCATCAAGATATATCAAGTCTTTGGCTTCATCCTGATGATGATTTTAGAAAAGGACTTGGAAAAGGCCCACGGGAAGATGAAAGGGCACATATTCTGAGGAGGGGAAAAAAAAAAAAAGTTATTTTAACTAATGATTTGGGATGTTACAATCTCAAAAGGGCTTTTGCTGTTGAGCACCACAGCATTTTATTAGTTGGGAATAACTAGTTCTCCCTCTCTAAGTTAAAAAAAAAAAGAATCCTAAACCCACACTAATGTTGTTTAGTAGTATAATTGCCTCAGTCCTAAGACATGTTTCTCTGCTGTGGTTGATAGTGCTAAGGAAATAGCTGGCTAAGAGACTCTTGGATTTTAAACCACAACAGAGACTGATGATAAGTCCGATATTCACTTTCCAAATTTGGGGGGAACATGGTTTTGACCTGAGAAAAAGGCAGAATACCTGCACCATTAATATCTTTATGCAGAATTTTTTCTTCAGGGGAGTCTCCATAGGAATATCATGGCATGCCTGAAATACTTGTTCTTTTTATCTCTTTTTTTTTTTTTTTTTTTGTTGGCTTTTCAGCAGTTGTAGCTCTTACCCTAAAACTGGTGACCTTCCAGAGCAGGCTGTGGGTCAGCCCATGATAAATGTAGTGTATGTGTTGGATGAGTTGAGCAGACTTCAACTTTGCTTCAATAAATAATAATATTGTCTGGTTTTGTAGAGATGTTAATTCCTAAGAGCTTACAGTATGCAAAATAAATTTTGGTTAAAAGAAAATTTATATGGACTGCAATGTTCATATTATTTGGTGTGCATATGAAAGCCTACCAAACATGCCTTTACTGAATGCTGTGAAGCTGGCATTGGGCCCACCTGACTTGGGAGGTCAGGGGGATCAAGTGGTCTTCCTGAAGCATGACAGCATGTTCCATACCCACCAGGATTTAACAAGGAGTGATGGAGCAAGCTCTGGGCAGGGTTTTGATCTAGTGGGAGGTGTCCCTGCCCATGGCAGTGGGGTTGGAACTAGATGGTCCCTTCCAACCCAAACCATTTTATGATTCTAAGCAAGCAGTAAAAACAATAAACCATTGCTATGCAAGGAGGGAGGTCCAAGTGATGCTTTAGTAGCACTCAAATGGATATTATAATAGGTTGCTAGTGAGACCATAAGACATAAAACCAATAAAAATAATAGACTGCATGTAAGACTAGTAATGGAGTCATGATAACAATGAAGAATGGCCAAGAATTAAAAATCAGGACAGCTTGGAAACCAAAGTTTATTTAGAAATTCAAAAAACAGATCCCCAGTGTTCTTACTGTCTCTCTGAAAGACCCTTCCACTGAGAGAGTTTTATCTTCACAGATTTAAGGGAGGATCAGATACCCTGCCAGTAGCAAAAGTTTGCTTTAATTATGAAATGAAAATAATTTCTAGTGGAAATTGAAGTCGTTTAGGTCTCAATCCTGCTCAGAGTTTTATGCTTGTGTTTAATTAGAGTTAATGTCTCTAAGTAGTCCCGTGATGAATCCCATTGATGAAAATGGTGCTGCTCAACTAGGATACAGCTGAGCATGTAAATATACTCTTGCAGGACAAAGTCTTGCTGTACAGTTGTGGAGACTGATTTTTCCAGAGGACTTAAAAAAGAGGTGCTTGGATTCAGGGTGAAAAAAAATATTTTTCTTTCACTGTTTTTATTAAGGAAAAGGTTTGATGTGTTCACTTGTTGCTTCATAGGCTGAGCCATACCCAGTGCTTGCTCCAGAGCAGGAGAAAAGGATTAAATTCTCTAGCATTCTCCTGGCCTGATTTTCACCCTCTCATAGCCTGTCACTCCCAACAGCTAAAGTATTTCCACTACCTCTCAGAGAAAAAAGCAAAACCAAAGGAAATTAGGATTGCCACCTGCTCCTGTAGCTTAGATGGTCTAATCAAAGAACAAGAGCTCTACAGTGATGGAACAATGGGTTCAAATAGCAAATAACACCTATCAAATATTGAGAGGAACAGTTTCTCAGTGACTTGAGACAGACTAATCCCTGCTTATCAGTTGGCAATCATGAAATACTCTGAATTTTAGACCACACACTGCATTTGTTGTAACTTAATACTTTTCCTAAATAAAAACAAATGAGGCAAGATGATATTTGTCCCATTAGCAATGTGTAAGCGAAGGTCTGCAAATAATTAGGTATCCAGAATGCATTAAACTGACAAACAATTTAAATTATTAAAAATATTAATAAGGAGGGCTGAAGAGGCTTTTCTCTGACTAAGAAATGACTTTCTGATGAAAGTGAGAAAGCATTATTCTCCGTTGGTGAAAAATTTGTATGTGCTGATGCTAAAAAGTCTATGAAGTAAATTTCCAGTTATAGAAATAAGATTAGTTTTCCTGGAAATTTTCCTGGCTGCAGAAATAACTTTTCTTACAAAACTTAAGTCCTGCCACCATGCTTACTGTCAAAATGTGAAGGCTTCATTAAGCTTTTATGGAATATTACTGATATGATGTACTGTTGAATGGTACCAGAGGAGGACTGTCTATCTCTGCGTGTGCTGTAGTAAGAATTGCAGCTGAAAGAATGAATAATTTTATCACTTTCCTCCTTCATTTGATTTATTTTTACTAAAGGGAGCCTTCCCAACTTAGATGGATAATTGGCTGGTGGATAATTTCTTGATTGAAAGCAAAACATTAGTGGAATGAAAAGCACATCTGCCAATGATGCTCAAGGTAATTTTAAAATTGAAAGTGTGGACAGTAGAGATCATGTCCTTTACCAGTAGGTAGATGATGGCACAGAGACAAAAGTCCTAACCTCAGGTTTAGTTCAGATAAATGGATGAACCTGGCTTTATGGAAGAGGTGGTACTCCACTGGTGAAGATAAAATAACCTTTCCTGTCATCTGTGGTTGAACAGGAGATTTCTTTTATGGGAGTAGTTGGTTTCATCTTCACCTGAAGTGTGGCTTCATCTCTTATACTTGCATTTATTACCTTTCTAGTTGTTACACAGAGAATAATGTAATATATTGGTAAATCTGGAATTCACTCTGTTGGCTTACTTTGCTGTTTGAGAGCTTTGTTCTTTATTCTTTTAAGCCTCCTATTTGAGGTGAAAGTCTTGGATCTTGCATTTCAGGTATTAACAAACAATTCTGTGCTTGAGAGCAAATAATAAATCCATTATTGCTTTGAAAGAGGAAGAAAAGAAAGACTAAAAATACATCTTGCTGTTAATGAACTACTCTGAAGTGTAAGCATAGGTAATGTAGGATATAACAGAATCAGCTGTTTTTTCATCCACTTCAGAGGGGTGTTACAAAGACAAATACCTAAAGTCTTGGCAACTGCAAAGATTCTCCTTTCTGTCAATAACCATAATATCCTCAGAAGAAATTTCTATAAAGGCTTATGAAAGGGTTTTATTGTCATCTGTTTTCCCATTGCACTGTCCATATTATCCTATCTTTGATGGCCACAAGGTACTTGCAGTGTTTTAAGTCTGTTTGTCTGCTTGAGCAGCATTTCTTTGCCAATACTCTTGTGCCAGAAGTTTCCACCAAGAGCTGAGACTGATGCCTGGCAGAGGAAGGTGAAGGATTTGAAGAGCAGTCCCTGGTCAGGTGATGTCCCTCTGAGAAGAAGTTGGGCTGATCAAAGGAAAAGCATGTGGGGGAAAAAAGCCAACACCACTGGGCTATGAAGATAGGAACAGAAGGAGAGTACGATGCATTGAGGAGGAGGGTAAAAATGTAAAATAATTTGGCTAGTGGCCTTAAATCTCACAAAACTTTGCATTTAACTAGATGTATCAAAGGCTCTGTCTTCTCCAGCCTGATGTGTGCTCCTTCCTTCCTTTCCTCACCTGGTATTTAGCCTTTGCCTTGTGATGATGAATCAGACAGGTCACTCCAGTGCTTTGCTCCAGTCTGTCTTGCACACAGCATGACACTGAACTGATGGCTGTTCCTCACCCCATGACTCCCAGCTCCTCTTGGCTTTAGCACAGTGAGTTCCCTCTGATCTCAACATCTTCAGCTGTTGTCCTCCTTGTAGGGGGCCCTCATGTTTGGCAGCCACTGCTGGACCAGGCCCATACAACTGCTACCATGTCTTGTCTTCTCCAGCTTAGCTCGAGGTTATCGAAGCCTGAGAATGAAGTGGAACATTTTTGATCCTCAAGAAGTCACAGTGCATGTGATAAATGCATTGGCAGCTGGAAGGAAGAGGAACAAGGACAGGTTTCATCAGGAAGGGGGTTGTGCAGTAAAGAAGGAAATTGTTACATTGCCAGTTCAGAGAGAAAAATGCTCTCACAAAAGAAAAAAAAAAGTTTTGTGGTTGATTTATATTTCTATTATAGGCTTATCCTGTTCACTTGTTCTTAGAGAAGAGCTTCTCCCTGAGGTACAATTTATTCTTTTTAGAAACTTTCCTCCCTCAAGAAAAACTTGCAACAGTGGAAAGAACAAAAGTTGAGGCTATGTTTGAAGGAGAAGTTTAGCCAAAGCAATTCAGCAGCTGTATTCGAGACTGCATGCAAAGGCTCTTCTAGACTTAGCATAAATCATAGAATGGTTTGTGTTGGAAGGGATCTCAAAGATCATCTAGTTCTGACCCCCCTGCCATGGGCAGGGTCATCTCCCACCAGATCAGGTTGCTCAGTGCCTCATCCAGCTTGGCCTTAAACACCTCCAGGGATTGAAGGGACATCCACAACCTCTCTGGGAAACCTCTCCCAGTGTCTCACCATCCTCACAGTGAAGAACTTCTTTCTTCTCTCCATCCTAAATCTCCCCTCCTCCAATTTAAATCCATTACTCCTAGTCCTGCCATCCTGGACCCGATTAAAAAGTCCTACCCCAGCCTTTCTGTAGCCCCCTTCAGGACCTGAGAAGCTACTCTGAGGTTCCCCCTGAGCCTTCTCCATCCTGAACAACCCCAACTCCTTTTTCCTGTCCTCATAAGGGAGGTGCTTCAGGAATGCCTGTCCCTTAAAAAAAGTGACATTTCAGAAGTTTCTCCAAAACAGCATTTCCCCCAATTTCTGTCTTTGAGGAACGATTCTCTAAGAATGACACTTTCAGGTTGATTTTGGGAGGTTGTCATGAGGAAGGCAGTGGATGGAAACTGTAGGGTGGGTGCAAGAGACATGAAAGACAAAGGCCAAGAGCTTGTAGAGGACAGGAGACCTTCACACCCATGAGGACACCACTACTGGCTCAAGCCCATGGCTTTGTGCACACCCAAGAAATACACAGGTGCTGACAGAAAACAGATTTAAAAGGTAGTTGTGAAATTGCTTTAGAGCCCTGGATGTGTTTGGAAGTTTGTGACTGGCTGTCAGTGATGTCATAACCATATTTATTATAGCTCATAAATGGATGGGTCTGACTGTTTTCCTTATTTTAATGTATAAATTGCAGTTTATAATGGCAATAAAACACTCCAGGCTGTGCATTTCAGGGCGATTATTGCATTTCTCAGGTGGTTAAAGTTACTCTAACTGCCTTTCAGCTCAGATTTCAATAGTATTTGCCCAGTGTTCAGGCCATTTTTACTTGTAGTTTTATGTACAAACCTCAAATTAAAGTGTTTTATTGCTTTTTAATTAAAATGTTGAAGTGTAAAGGAGAAATGGTCACAAGCAGATAGAAAGTCACAGTAGTAGGTGTGTTGATATAAGGGGGGGAATGTATTAGAAAGTAAATGGGGAGGGAAGGAGAGGCTGTGGAGCCTGTCATGGAATTTGGGCATTTCACAGGTGTCCATTACTGGTTCCAGTAAACACATGGTTCAGTAGAAACACTTATGAGCTAAAGACATTGGTGTCTACCTCATAAAATCTGGAACAAAGAAATTATGGACTAAATGGCTGTAAACCCTTAATTAAGTGCTCAGCACCAGTGTGCCCTCCTAGAGCTGAGGCTGAGATATGCTGATGTTTCTCTCCTGAGTGGTAGCTTGTGGCATCTCAGCTCATGATGCTCTTAGTTTTTAAGAGGAGTAAAAAAAACCTGTTCTAATTTCCTGCAGTCTCATTATTTGAGACACTGAGTACCTCATTTGTGGCTGATTGAATAGGGCAGTATCCATGTCCAGTGGCCGTGGTGGGCTCTTAATGGAACTTGGTTATTCTGAAAGAAATATTTTCCTGAGTGTATGAAAGAATTAATTCATGCCTTTGGCCCATGTGCAGGGTGAAATGTTTGCTTGTTGAAATCCTTTGGGGTGATGTCATGTCTAAGTATCTGCTGGCTAAAGCAGAGCACCAAAGTCCTTGTTTTACATGTGTTTGCTGAGTGATGGCCACTGTCTGTATGCAAAGTGCAGGATGGTTCCATACAGAGTTAGGGCTGTTCCCCAAGGGGCTGATGGACCCACAGCAACATCATTCCTCCAAACCCTTCTTGACACAGTGTTGCTCCTTTTCTTGTAACAGGTTGGCAGACAGAGTCTTGGACCAAACTACTGGCAAAATGTCCTCTTGTTGAAAGTGCCTACCACCTTACAGACCAGTGAGACTTCTTCCTGTTTTGACACTCCAAGCCTCTGTGAGGATGCTGAAGGTGAGTAGCATAATGGGATACAACATCCATTAGGATACCACTCCTTCCTAAGGTTATGATGCTGACAGAAGTTATGGTCGTATCCCAGGTTTGAGGTCATATGTCAGTCTCCACAATTATTCTTTTTGTGGCTGGGCCATCAGAGCACCTTGGGTGTGTTGGTATTTGTGGTCATAGACCCCTTTCCATGGTTGGTTTTGTGGCTGTACATACTGGCCAGACTCTAACTGGGATTCCCTCTTGAGGTACACCTTTAGTTCTTTGGTACTGGAGGCCTGTAGTTGGCATCTTGTGGGCAGCATTTTAAATAAATCTAAGAAGAAAATTATACCTCCAGCAGGGGGGTTGGAATTATTTTTAAGGTCCCTTCCAACCTGAACTATTCTATGATTCTAGGTAAGGGCATAAATATTATACACTCTATGGAGGAAAGTTTGGGATGGAGCTTTTCAGTAAGAATATAAAAAGGCAGCTTTCCCCCATTGTTTCTCCCATCTTTATTTCTATTTCTCCTGTGCAAAATATCCCTCTTGCATACCTCCCCTTTCTTCCCATAGGAGAATGGAAGGGAAGCTTAATGGGGAAGCAAAGCACACTAGGAATATTAAGGAAAAATTATGGTATATGCCCTATGAAATGAAATGCATCTTTTGTGAATAAATCCCCCCAGAAAAATCTTATATTTCCAGGCATCCACTCACATACCTTCACGTAACAACTTATACATTCGTAAAACATTCATTGAAAGCAGCTCTGCAGTTTTATAGAAAACAACATGCCAGGGATGCAAGAATCTTGCCAGTTCTGTGAAAAATGACACCAATTAAAGCTTAAATTGCTTGTTTTCTCATAAGGTACATATTTTCATAACTTTGAAATCAAATAATTGCTGCTTTTATATTAAATACAATAAAACAAAAAGGATGCTAGTTTAGAGGAACTGCTACAAGCATTTTAATATCATTTTCCCACCATTTAAAGTCACAAAATATGGAAAACAAGTCAAGTATGCAAAGTTCCAAGGAGATAGAGAAACTCCTTCAGATTATTACATCATTTGTCTTTTGTGTCAGGAAACGTGTATGTGATTTCATTGTTTGATTAAATGCCAAAAAAAGGCATCTTGCCCTTATCGAACTGATTACAGATTTTATTCATCTGAAAAAGTATTTGTTCATACTTTGACATTAGAAGGCAATGTTTTTTTTAATGGTCCAAAAAAGCTTTTTTTTTTTAAA
>VZTY01025651.1:187607-233980 GCA_013400935.1 Turnix velox
GCTGGTGTGAAAATATGTTCTTCGGCAGATTTATTTATATATATATATTTTTTTTTTAAACTAGGAGGCACATGGTTAACATCTTTATGTGTTTCTAAATATAAACTCGCCTCCCAGTAGTATTATCCAGGTCTAATTCCTTCTGTATTTCTCTTTTCTGCTCCTCTTTTTCCTTCTCTGTGTGAATTTGGGGAGGTTCTGGGTCACAACTGGACACGGGGAGTATGGATTCTGTTTGTGATCTGCTCAGAGTTATACCAAAAACTTTACAGAAAGTTTTACTTTTGTGGAGTGCTATATGGCAACTTTTTATGTGTCTAAGAAATGGAAACATTTTGTCTCGTATAAAGAATAAAAAAAAAAAAAAAGAAAGAAATATTTTTATACTGTGCTCCATTCACAGACCACATCAGAGGTATTCTAAGAATAGAATAGATCAAATATATTTTATGGAAATATAATGAGAAAAGGATGTGTTCCCAAAACTCACTCTGAACAAAGGAATGCAACATAGTCAGGAATACTTTAATGCTCCTAACAATTTTCTCATGTGAAAGGCTGAAGGAACAGGCTTGGTTTGAAGAAATCTTCCAATTCTCCCCAGGCACCCTGAACTTGAAATCAGAAGGAGGAAAGCTATATATTAGACAAAAAAGAAAATGTATGGAAAAAGTGACTGAGGGCATTAAGCACAAAAGAGGTTTTGAAAAGGAAAAATAACATCAATATGAAACATTTTGTCATGTTTCATTTCATTGATCATATATTTATTTTATGTGCTCGGGAGTGCTGAAGCTTTAGATGTAACTACATTTCAGGAGCCTCATATTAGACCTGTCATTCTCTTAGTGGCAAAAACTAAACAGTGAGGGGAAGAAAAAAAAAATGAAGTGAAATAGATTGCAATTATTAGATTTGGGTTGGATTCCATCCGATTTTGCTTAGAAACTTTGAGAAATTGAACTTGGAAAATGAGAGCCAACGTTAACAGCTATTAAAGACGCTGCCTGGGTGACAGATAGGGAAGTAGGAGGTACACCTACAATGTGAAATAATGCATCTTTTTCTCAAGTAATGCAATATGTTCACCTTAAATAGGCTTGTAATTAAAGCTGCCAGTGTTGATTAGATCAGCCATGTAGGAAAGATGCATTTGTATTAGTTGTAATTAAATCTATTTAAAACAAGTTGAAGTTACAGATTGGGTTGGTTTTTTTTTTAATTCATCCCCGATACAATGGCGTGTGTTTCAGATCTGTCTGTAGCTCACAAATGGTGCAGATCTTTGTTTAAAAAGCTCACTTTTACTTCTGTAGCTGGTCTCTGATCCCAAGATACTCCTGCCTCAGGTCTGGAATTCTCTCCCAGGCAAAACCTGCAAGTGTTTAAAGTTGGGTTGTTAAAGGAGCACGATGGATGGGATCAGGCCACTGTTAGCACCGTCAGAATGTTGTTTTGGCATCAGTGAGGAAAATGAAAGCATTTATCATAACTCAAGAGCCTGAGTTATTGGTCTTAATGTGTTTTCCAATATATATATCAGGTTTGCTTGGAAGCTTGTAAGGGAAGGCAGGAGCACAGGGAGCTTTGGCAGCCCCTCGCTCATTCTCGCATCTCTCTCTGGTGTTTCTCACCCCAGGCATCTTTTGAAGGTTCCTGGTCTGAAGCCCAAGGAGATCCTCTGTGTTTTCAAAACTCCCCGTTGGAGTCTGACACCCTGTTAGAGCTGAAAGTTATACTCTCCTTGAATTGAAGGGAATGAGGACTTGGCCCAGAGTGGATGTTTTTGGGCAGAACCAGCAATGCAATCTACAAATGCTGATGAAGTCCCACCACAGTGGTAATTTATGCAATGGCATTTTATGCAGTTCAGGTGCCTGGAAAGACTTTCAAAAGGGAATGTTCTCAACTTTTCTCTCAGCTCCTCCTCCATCCTTTTGGTGCAGAGCACACATCATGGATACAAAGCATAACCAAAGCCCTTTGGCTCCTTTCTAATGCTGAGCTACACTGTTGGGCTTTCTCCTTTCCATGGTCATGGTTCCTTTGGATAGGCTTTGCCAAGACCATTTTCTCCAAGGGAGGACATATCTGAAGCACTGAGGTCCATTGCTGGAGGAATCCTTGTAACAATGATGGCCAGAGATGCTGATTCACCTCTGGGCATAGTGTGACTCTGCTGCTTTGGACTTCTTGACCAAGTGGGTCAGGATTGATGTTTGTAGTTCTATCAATGCCACTTTTCTTTCTGAAACAACCTGAGTGCACAGAAAACCTCCAGGAATTGCGAGTTCTGTGTTCTGGCTTGAAACACAACTGGAAAAAATAAATTGTGCTGTGTATTTCATATTGATTTTCTTTTTCCTCGGTGTAATATTTTCAATTTAAATGGCAGCAGAGTAAGGGAATGGGAAAAACCCCAACATTCTGAGCTACACAACTGGGAAAAGAGCCTGATTTTCTGATTTTGTGCCCATGTTATCCAATTAAATTTTGTCACTGTCCTGTGATTTTTGTGTCTAGGGCAGTATCACTTCCACAGAAGAGCTAATTATGGACTAAGATAAGTACAAAAGTGCCCGTATTTAATTAATAATATTATATAGTAAGTGCAAGAAGATTTTTTTCGCCTAAAATTGTTTTAATTAACATGAAAGAAAAGCTTCTGCTGACTTTTTATTGTCACAAGATAGAGAGAAAATTATTTCATGCTAACATTGAACTATATTTAGCTTCCATCTCTCTATCTACAGAGGAAAAATTGAAAATTAGTTTGCTAGATTGTACTCCTTCTTATCTCATAAGGGTTTCCTTCAAGTGCCATTAAAAAATGATACAATCTGTAGAATATTAGCTAACAGATGATAAATAATTTTTGTTGCTTGGTTTTGTGTTTTGTTCTTTTTATGTCTCTTAGCTGAGGAAGAAATCTTCCACCTTCCAGAAACCTGATATTTTGGCCCAACTCCCTCTCTGAACAGGTTGTGTGCTGCCCTTTTCAGAATCAAGTTATCAGAAGATGCCCTTCAGCAGAAGTGTTAAGAGGACTGGGTGAGCTTAACGTGTTTCGCCTGCTTAATTTAATTTGGGAAAATTCAACCAGAAAATGAAGTTATTAACAGGTTGGTACGTTCAGAGATAAGATGATGTCACAGGGAAGCAGTCAAGTGGGCTTCTTGTCAAAATATAAAATATGTATCTGTCAGAATCAAATGATAGATAAGCTGTGGCCGGGTGTGGGATGCAGTGAAAATAGTCTGCTAAAAATTGAAGCCCAATCCCACCAGTCTGGAGCACAAGCTTTTAGTGACTATTGTGGCAATCAGAAATATAAGAATTTTGGGGACATGAACTGCACTCCTTAAACACAGTGCATTGTAATCTCTTGGCACTGGTAGCCAGAAGCACGTACTAGATCTCAAACCAACTTGAGAGATCTCAAAATTGTGATAATTTCAGCAAATGTCTTTGAAATTAGGGTAATCCTTTAGCACAGAATTAGGGTTGATATGGCTTTCCCTGAGAAACTTGTGGATCTTCTAAGACCTTGAAATGTGAAAAAAGAATCTGCCTGGCCACCCTGATGAGCCTTTCTGTCTTAGAGAGGTTTGGATAAAAGAGAAGTATCCAGGAGTTTGTACGTGTCGTGTCAGTCACAGGCTTCTTCCTGCCTTCTGGTTCACCATAGAAAATAGAGTTTAAAGTTAATAAAGTTGGAAATTTGAAACAGCAATTTGGAGTCTCATATGAGCAAAGCAGAATTAGATCAGTTAGTAAAGAACACAGTCAAACTCCCAAATACTGTGATGGCAAAATGAAAGAAATACCATTATAATAAATGTCAGTATTGTGTTATCATTGAATTTGGGGGAAATGATCCCACTGATGTGCAACTTCATTCACTGTGAGTTGTGAAATTGAGCTTTAAGACTGTAAGCTCTTGGGGACAGCCCATGAAATTTCTCTGTTTGCTCAGGATCTTCCATGGTGCAGCGTCTAATTGTGACTGGGAACTCTCAGGATTTAAAAAACAAATAATAGAGGTCCTACATAAAATGCTGCTCTTGTATTTAAAGGTCAGAAGGGACAAGTCTGACCTCTTGTTCTATAGGCCATAGGGCTTTTTTCAGTAATACCACCATGATACTTGTAATTTACATTTCAGTTTAAATAGTTATTAAATCCTCAGCTTGAGAAATATTCCTCCTCAGGAAAGTGTAAGTTTTAATATGTTATTATGATGCTATTTTTTTTTCAATATTTAATAATATTATTGTTTAAATTT
Source organism: Turnix velox (assembly GCA_013400935.1). Taxonomy (NCBI): domain Eukaryota; kingdom Metazoa; phylum Chordata; class Aves; order Charadriiformes; family Turnicidae; genus Turnix; species Turnix velox. Next base: position 191,893 of record VZTY01025651.1, read on the forward strand.
CTTTACACTTAACCTCACCTTGGGATTTTGATTCCTCTTCTTTACACTTGACTAAAGGTCTCCCATATAAAAAAGTGAGTGAAACAGGTGGAGCTTAAATCTGTAAGGTGAGTTCTTTAAAATGTTAAGTGTGTTGGTATTTTTCCTGTGTCAATTGTAGGTTTTTTTGATATGATTTCTATTATCCCAATGCCAGAACTGAATGTTTTTGGGTTTGTTTTTTTTTTCTTTTTATAATGACTTCCTTAATACTGTACAGAGAGGAAACAGTAACTCTGCTGCTACGTGTTGTCCTCCATTTCATGTATTCAAGGATCACATTCATCCTTTGGGACTTCATGCTGTTGGGACTGTGTTCTGGTTTTACTCTGTTTCATGCCAATTTTTTTATTCAGCAATAATTATAATGAGATAGAATGATCTATATTGCTGCCTTATGTAAGTTTATAGCATCATATGTACGTATCAGCCTTTATAGTTGAACTCAACATCCTTTTTTTTTGAGTTATAATCTGAAAATAAATTGCAAATCTCCCAGCATGAGGAACTTGGTTTTGGATTTGTGTAATGACAATGCCCTGGTAATTGAAAGAAAAAAAAAAAAAGAAAAAAGGAAATTTAGGAGACTATTAGGCTACATGTGGCATACTTTTTTCCCCTAAATTGAAAAAAAAATAATATTAAATGACACACTCAGGCTGTTTGCTGCACATGTTTTATATATGTGGGTTTATTACACAGATCATGTGTCTTAATTAGGTAATTTATATTGTGTTATCCAAAGAAGATGTTCTTGTTCAATTGGGCACACAATACAAGTTTCAAGAAAACTTGTTAATCCTGTATTTGCAGAGAGGAGGGTGTGGATACAGAATAACAACAAATAAAAACCATATTTCTTTATGCTGGTACAGTTATCTATTAGATTATGTTTCCCTGGATAATCAGTGTTGTTACTTTTACATATATATATATATATGTATACATTTACGTATACACACACACAGAGTATCAACAGGGCTGAGTTGTATTTTTAGTAGAACTTTAAAATTCATTTTTCTAAAGCTAAACATATTAGCTTTGCCCACAGGGCAACTTTTAAAGCAAAAAAAAACCCAACTTTAATGATAAATAAAACTAACCCTGAGGAGGAAAGTTCAGCCATCTTGTTATCGTGGCCATTCTGGCCCTCTTTGATCCCTGATGTTCCAGAGGGGTAATGGCAGCTTGAGATCTTTTGCCCTTTTTGTTTCCTCCTTCCCACAAAGCCTTGGTGTTTTCTAAATGAATGTTTTGTTTCCTTGCACTAATCTGATGCTTCTCACCCAGAAACTGAGTCTAGTTATCGCTGGTTATGCTAATTGAGATTTCTTGGTTTCTCTTCCCCTTTGTCATTAAGCTGGGTTTGAGCTTCACATACCCTTGCAATTACTGTGAAATTCCAAGTCTCCTTGCAAGCACTTTGAGAAATCTGAAAACTAAATGATTCCCAAGTTTAAAATACGATGTTCCCTAGCTGAAAGGCTAAAAAGTAATATTGTTACATTTGTATTCTGATGAAATTCATTATGTACAATATCATTTCTGTCTCCATAACAATCTGTGCTTCCACAATTAGGGATTAAACCAGATACTACAATGATCTGGAGGAAATATATAATTTTTTTTTTTTCTTTTTCCTTTATAGAGAATACAGAAGGAGTTTGAAGTGTGTGTCACTGGCAGTAAAATACCAGTTTAGAGAGTTTTTCTTCTCTTTATTGTGAATCAACTACAGAACAGCAACCCCTGGCATTAATCTAGGAAGCTGAGATTATGAAGTTAGGAAGTAGGAGTATGAACAAAAAAATCATCTTCTTAAATCTCAATGAGCATCTCCCTTGGGGTAGGACTTTTTAATAGGGTACAGGACTAGGAGTAATGGATGCAAAATGGAAGAGGGGAGATTTAGGCTGGGTATAAGAAAGAAGTTCTTCACTGCGAGGTTGGTGAGACAATGAAACAGGTTGTCCAGAGAGGCTGTGGATACCCCCTCTGTGGAAGTGTTTAAGCCCAGCTTGGATGAGGCACTGAGCAGCCTGATCTAGTGGGAGGTGTCCCTGTCCATGGCAGGGGGGTTAGAACTAGATGATCTGTAAGGTCCCTTCCAACCCAAACCATTCTATGATTCCTTGCTATGCTGTGAGGGGATTTGCTTCAGTTCTCTTTGAAGTCAGTGGGAAACTCCCACCAACTTCCAGCAGGATTTGGTGCAGTCCCTGATTTCTCCTGTTTGTGCCCAGTTTGAGGGTGTTCAGAGAAATATATAACTGATGAGATAAGACTGAGGACCTTGGATAGGGGTGGGAAATGATGGTGAAGCAGCAAAGTTATCTACTACACTTCATCAGACCCAATTTCCATGCTCATGGGAACCCAGCAGCATAGAAAGAGAGTAATGTTGAGGAGCCACCTTCTGATGTGGTGTGAGCCCAGGTTGTTGTCCACAAATTCATTCTTCTGAACAGTTTTGAAGAACAGGAGAAATCTGTTGTAATTCACTCTCCTCCCTTCTGTATTTATAAGCCTACAATATTGTAAGTTTTTACTGTGGGTGGACAAGCAACATCCACTCATATCAAAGAAGCTACAAGTACAGATAAATATAACTTTATACATTCATTTTTATATAACTTATGCAAATGTATGCGTGTGTTAGTCACAGTCCCCAGGCCAGCAGCAGATAGCTGCTGTGGCCATTGTTAGAGCTTCATTTGGACACTTGCATCACTGGATGATCCTACTGCCTTTAAGCAGAGCTTTGTATACTTAGATTTTCTCTGTGTCAACTGAGGGTTTGGCTGGAGGAATGTGGTATGATGGAACAGAGAGGCCTTAGTTGGTCACTTCTGCTGCCAAGCTAGGGCTTAGGCAACTTGCATGTGGAAGGTCCTAGAGTTTTTTCTCTTGAAGATCTTAGCAAGAAGGATTAAAGTTTGAAAACTTCAGAGTGAACTGTGAGGGGATGGCATGTAGATAAGCTGTGGCACTCACTGGCATCCATCTCTTGCTCAACACCCCAGCTCACCTTCTGTGAGAGTAGGATTCTTGGTCTTCACCCTTCACATGGAAAAAAACCCCATCTTTCTTCCTACCACACCATTTCTTTCTCCACAAAAGACTTGTTTTACCTAGTACTTGCTGTGAAGTACTAGCTGACTATCTGAAAAGACAAATCAAAGTAAATAGACAAAGCAACTCATTGTTCTTGTTCTATGGGAACTTATCTGTTGTTCTCCAAAGACTAAACAAAACAAGAGACCAATTTGGGTATGTCAGGTTCAGTTGTCCAAATTAATATCTGTAATGTTTATCCTTATTTTAAATAACTTTGTTCCTACTGCTTAGATACTAGGCTTTAATAATTCTAGTTAAAAGTGCTATCTTTATGATATTACTTCATACTTGTGCTTACTTTTTCATGCCAGGATCTCAAAGCATTCTATAAAATGTGACCAAATCTGTGTAATGTATATTGTATTGTAGCCCATTGAGTTTATTTATTGGGTAAGTGTAGTAATTGTTTGTTTTTCCAAAGTCTATTTCAGAGCTATGCATTGATTCTCTGCAATATTTAAACACTGGGAAAACTAGGTTCCAGAAAACTTGACTCCTGCTTTTACCCACTAAATTATAGATCTCCTTAGTCCCCATTCTGAATTTCAAGTCATCTTTGAAAAATTTGTATTCAGGAGTCTTCAAATACGAACAGTGATAAATATATCAGTATTATTAACATGCACCATTAAAAGATGTCAAATCTACATTTTCAAAGCTTTGATGTGCTTAAAAAATGTAGCTTTTAAATGAAAGTATGTTTTAAAATCATGCCTGTTACAGAAATCTATGAAGACCAGCCATACAAAGGTCTGCTTACTCTTAGAGCAGTGATTCTCCAGTGCTCCTGCACTGGCATTGTAGATGTCTGATAGAACAGACCTGGTCAGCATCCCACAGGTTGTTTCTCAAACTATTTTTGGTTGTGTTTCTCTTCTCTTTGTTAATCCTGGTAATTTTTTTTTTAATAAAATGTTTCCTGCACTGTTATATATGACTGTTTTTTTTTTTCACACTGCAATTGCGAGCTGTGAGGAGCACCACCTGGAGAAGCTCAAACCAGTTCTCCATGGTGGACTCTTATCTGTCTGATAAAATCCAGATACACAAATTCCTATGGATAGAATTGTACTCTTAAGAAAAGTTACTAAGATCTTTCTCTCCCACAAGATGAGAGCTGGTCATTTACTGCATGGATTTTCTATCTCTCAAAGATATTCTTATTTCAGCCTTTTTAGTTAATTCTTTTCCATTTGGACACTTTAAGGTGGCTTAAAAATAATGAAATTATGACTTCTAGTTGACATTAGGAACTTATATTTTGAGGTTGCTGGCAAGAAAAATCAACAGTAAACTGAACTGATAATTCTTAATCCTTCCTCATTCTTAATGCTGATTTTTTTGTTGTTGTTGGTATCTTCAATCTAAAAGAAGGTTTGTGCTTAAGAATTGCCTTCTGACTAGCATTTTGAAGGCAGAAAGGTGCTGGTAGAGAAGGGACAAGTGTTTTGAAGAGCAGTACTAGCCTCTGTGTCTCTTGCAAAGACCACCAACAGCTGGAGAACAGGCAGCAGAGAGACAAAGAGGATCACGTCTCAGGACCGTCTGTGCACAAGCTTGAAGCTGAGCAGAATTTCCAGGAGAAAGGTACAGGCTTATGCTCTTTTTCTTTGAATTTCTGCAAATGCATGGATGCTACTACAAATCTGTGTAAAATATGTGATTTTTAGTCTATGGAGTTTAAATGTTGGGTAAGTGATGTATTTTTAAAAAAATTATTGCTATTTTTAACTAAGAGCTGCACAACACAGCTAAGAAACTACAGGGAGAGGTCCTAGATGGGGGGGACAGGAGAAGTGGAGAGAAGACAAAGATACATTTGTAGGTGACCAGGGATGTTTCAGACTTATAAAATCATAGAATATTTTGAGTTGGAAGGGACCTTAAGGATCATCTAGTTCCAACCTCCCTGCCATAGGGAGGGACACGTTCCACTAGACCAGGTTGCTCATCCAGCCTGGCCTTAAACCCCTCCAGGGAGGGGGCATCCACAGCCTCTCTGGACAGACTTTCCAGTATGATTTCAGGCCCCTGGGATCACTAGATTGTGCCTCTTTCAGCAGAATCACTGGGCATAAAGGAGCATGTCCCACTGCAATTTATGTCTCTAAGTGGTGGTGGGACAGTGCCCATATTTATCTGGTCTCAGGTCACATGTGGTTGGAAAAATTCTCCTTTAGAAGGCAAGGGAAATCCCCCAGCCACCTTTATTTCACTCACTCTTGCATCTGCTGAAACATCTGGTGGTGGCTGGTGTTGGAGGCATGACAGTAGACGTGTTGGGGAACCAGTCTGGCTCAGGATGAGAGTTTTTACACTCCTCTGAGCTGCAGAACATGGGGGGATCTGGAAGCCTTTCATGCTCTGACCTTTAGGAAGTCAAAGCATCCAGAGGAGGGCTGCCATTGAGCAAACAGCATTTCCTGCTTAAAACTTAGGGAGGCATAGTTTTATGTTGCTTGTCTGCTTATAAGCAGTGATTAAAAACTGACCCTTTAAAAAAAAAACCCTGAAAACCTTCTACCCTAGACCATCAGTGTTTTAGTATCAAAAAAACTCAGTATTTTCTTTTTTCCCCTCAGTGATACATTGTTGTAGAATGCAGTTGTGTAGGAATAGCCTTGATCGAGATGATTTACTTGGTCAGACTGGTTAGTTTCCCTTCAATGGCAGGTACTTCATTTCAGCAGTGGCATCTTCCCTTAAGTTGGTATTTAGAAAGAAAAAAAGAAACCTGCAGGAGATAACAACTTCACAGGGGAAAAAAAATAAAATCACAAGATCATAGAATGGTTTGGTTTGGAAGGGACCTTAAAGAGGAATCTAGTTCCAATTCCCAAATACTCAGTTATGGACCCCAGCCTTTCTGTAGGGCCCCTTCAGGTATTGAGAAGCTACTATGATGTCCCCCCTGAGCCTTCTCCTCTCCAGGCTGAGCAACCCCAACTCCTTCAGCCTGTCCTCATAAGAGAAGTGCTCTAGCCCTCTGGTCATCCTTGTGGCCCTCCTCTAGACCCAATCCAACAGCTCAATGTCCTCCTTATGTTAAGGGTTCCAGAACTGAACCACACACAATTCGGAAGGGCTAGGAACAAATTAGTGCATGTCATTCTGTGAGGGGAAAAAAAAATCTTGAGTGCTGTGTTGTTGGCAATGTGATTGCCAGATCCACTCAGTTCTGCTTTGCACTTCTGCCACCCTCATCACTCAGGAGATCATCCTCTTCCTCAGAAAGTGCTACCCCCAGCAGCATGTCTTCATTTAGAGGACACATTTATATCCTTAGGCTTAAGTCTGGTACCCAAGAGGCAGGGGATGAATTGACACTATGGACAGATAGTGTCTCAGAGAAGGAGCTTGGGATAAATGTTAAAAGAGCTTCAGTGCTGTTATTGTTTCTTCAGGAAAATCCATGTCCTTGTCATCAAGGTGTTGGAGAGTTCTTCTGACTCAGTGTACAAACTGAGTACAGGAGCTACAATCAGGACTTACATCATTTGTTGAGACAGGACCTTGAGGAGTTCAGCAAAGGGAAATTTGCATAATTAGAACAGTTCAGTTACAAAGAAAAAGGGGCTTTGATAGCTCTAGAAATGCAGCTAAAACATGCAGCCTCCATTTCTCTGACATTAGGCATTAGGTGGTTGATGTCAATGGGCTGGGGAGGCCTCAGTATTCCATGAAAGATGATCCTCAGGTCTCCTGAAAACTTTCCCAACCTTTAGGAAACCACCTAAGGTGTCCATCTGCTGAGACATGAGGTCTCCCCTCTTGTGTTTGTGGACAAACACTGTGCCAGAGATTTAAAAACAGGGTCAATAGCTTAAAAGGGAAATTGAAAAAAGCCCTTTTCTTGTAAAAGTTGGTCAAAGAATGTTGAGAAATGAGAGCGTGACCAATTTTCTCTTCTTTTTAAAATTCCCATGAAGGAAAGATTTGACATGAAGGCGTGATAGCCATAGTGACAGGGAACCCATTGGTGGATTGTCAGATGCATTAGGGTCATTGTGCTTCCCATGGTGCTTTCCACACTCGTGTTTTTGCCAAAATTCTTCCTAGAAATTTCACTTTGGGGAATAATAATAAGAAAAAACCCAATAAAACTTGTTCTCTACTGACACCCCTTCTGAGTATGTGACATGCAGCCTGCTTTATTTATATAAATTACTTTTTACAAAATATTTATCACTGCCATAGTGATAACTCTCCTAAAAAAAGAAGTGATGCTTCAAAGAAATTTGACCTTCTCTAGACCCTATCTAGAGACATCTCTATTCTTACACGTATATTATTGGCAAATGTTTTGAATTTTTGAGTTTGCAGAGGAAAATGTTCAACATCACAGGGATTCTTGAGCTTCCATGAGGCACTAAGCAATTTAGCAGAAAATACTTAATTTTTTTAGGTGCCAAATGTGTTGTAGCTATCCCTGGATCTTAGCATGCAGTGAATTAGTAACTTTTTCTCTTTGCCTTTTCATTATTCTTTTTATTATCAGGCAAAACCTGGCAATTGTGGCAGTATGGAAGTGGGTGGATTAGAAGAAGCACCATTCAGTGGAGCACTGAAGGAAGGGATTTGGATGCAGCTGTAGAGCTGAGGCTTCTCCAGGATGTTGGTACCAAAGAGCATCACTGGAATTGGTTTTTCAGGTGGTGTTTTAGCTGGAGCCCTTCTCCCAAAGCAAGTTCTGTAGGTGAGCAATTCTGGAAAGAACATATTGAATGGCAACATAAAAGTCCCAGCCTGATGTTTTGTTTTTGTAGTATTTTTTTTTAATTGAGGCTGCTGGGTGCTGTGGAACGTGAGCAGTGCTATGAATATCAGGAATGCTAATAATGGGGGTCCCATTTCTAACTTGGGAACAAGAGTTTCATTGCATGCACATAACTTTCATGGGCCAAGCATTCCTCTGCTGGATGGGGGGTGTGGTCCTGCCAGAATAACCCCCAGTCCTTTAGAAGAGAGCTGGAAGGGCAGTCAAAGAGCTGTTCCTTTGCCAATAACTTAGAGTGTGCAGAGGCGCCGGGCTCAGGTTTTAATCCTGCAAATGGCACCAGTGAAGGAGACAAATATAGAGTGCAATTCAAGGTCTAAGTCTTTGTTGGCTTTGGGGTGGGCTGATTTGTTGTCCATTTCATAGAATCATGGAATGTCAGGGATTGGAAGGCACCTCAAGAGATTATCTAGTTCAGTCCCCCTGCTGGAGCAGGAACACCCAGGTCAGGTCACACAGGAATGGGGTTGGATGTCTCCAGAGAAGAAAACCTCACACCCTCTCTGGGCAGCCTCACCGTGAAAAAGTTTTTTCTTGTATTTCTGTGGAGCTTCTTGCGTTCCAGCTTGCACCCAATTTTCATAGTTTAGATTTATTTATCAGTGTTTTTCTCTGGAACTGTTAGACAAGTCCTAGCATTGCTTGTTAACGAGGCATTAGTTGTCTTCAGGGTGTTTAATATGGAATATTAAAACCAAGAGGAAAAGAAGTCAGAGGAAACATCTGCATATTTGATTTTTGTTTACACTAAATTCTGAGCTATCACCATCCTAGGGATACCTAAGAGGGCTGCAGTTGTCTCAAGCATCTTTTTCAGTGCTTCAGAATTGTCCTTGGAAGGGGATGTAGCCAATCCAACAGCTTTCTTGGGGGGGAAGTATGTGCAGGGAAGAGGCAGGGAAGGGAGGAGGAATGCCTGGTATTCCCCTTCCATTCTCTGGCACAATTGCCCTGGTGTGGGAGGCTTTCAGCTGGTGCAATCCAGAGCAGCCCTGTGGCTACCAGCACATGAACCTCCTTTTCCTGACCCTTTTATGGCACAGGATTGCAGCACAACTGGCTCCTTTTGCAGCTCTTTTTCTGTCTGCTTCTCTCATCCTTAGTGAGCACAGATCTGATGCGTTTTAAGAATCCGCCCTAAGATTTGAAAACTCCATGCAAATATGGTAATAATAACTAAAGTGACATTTGCTTTTGCTTCTGTGTAGTGTGTCTTTAATATGATTACTACCCTTAACATTTAAAGGAACTTTGGCAGTTATGTAATCCCTTCAACATTTAAGTACAAGAGGAATTTATTATTAAGCGCGGTGGCTGGAAAAGGAGAACTTTTCTTTTCATTCACACTATAAACAGTCATGTTGGATTAGTAATCCTGCTTGTCAGCGTTGTTCACTGTTTGATATTAATCAGTGGCTTTGTGAAAGGTGCAATAGGAGGCAGAAATGAACAGTGAAGAAGTTGTAAATCTCATCTGCTTAAAATCAGGCACTATCTAATCCTTGGCTTCACAACGATTCTTGAGGTGATCATTAGAGTAAGAGAGAAGGAAGTGCTGTGTTCTGGTAAATCATGGAATCATAGAATGGTTTGGGTTGGAAGGAGCCTCAAATATCATCTTGTTCCAACCCCCCTGCCATGGGCAGTGACACCTTCCACCAGACCAGGTTGGTCAGTGCCTCATCCAGCCTGGCCTTAAAATTCTCCAGGGACTGAGGGGGCATCCACAACCTCTCTGGGCAACCTCTTCCAGTTTCTCACCACCCTCACAGGGAAGAATTTCTTTCTTCTATCTATCCTGAATCCCCTCTCTTCCAATTTACATCTGTTATTCCTACTCCTTCCATCACATATCCTATTAAAAAATCCTAAATGCACCCATAAATATCAATTGATAAGCACATATTTATTTTCTCACAGTAAAAAGGCAGGTAGTGATGAAAGGCAAGACTTCTGAGAGTGCTTTCAGGTTGTTTTTCAGGCTGTTGTGTAGATGGAGCGTGATACAACCTTGCAAAACAATTAAGGATCAAATATTACACAGCGAAATGAGTAGCATCTCCTATTAAAATCATGTGCAAATCACTTCACCTGAATATTTCCACCTAATTTGTAGGTTGTTATCTTTGAGCTACATAATTAATTTTTGTATCTCACAAACCTTGTATCAATGCAGGTTGCTTTTAATTTTTTTTTAGCTCTTCTGAATCTCTCGTGCGTGTTCTTGCAGCACAAAGAATGAGGAGACAGGTTCTTTGGTTGCAAATGTCATCCTGTGAGACCCTTAGATGATCAAAGTGAAAATGACACCATTGTGTAACTCAGGATGTCTTGAAACAGTGCATAATAAATTGCCATGATTGGTTAATGAACATACAAGATTAATGAAACAAAATATAGACATATAATAAAGGCTTTTCTTGTAAGTGTCAGTCATCTTCCTTGTTCAAGTGCTTCCAGATATGTCCCTTCTACACCTAACATAACAGTTGACATGTATCCATGTGTATGTGGTAATATACAGTAGTGAAACCAAATTGCAGTGTATCATCCCTCCATTAAAAGTGAAATTAAACTTTAATAGCACATTTGATGGGTTTTTCTACCTAGGTCTGTTTCAAGTAAATTCTTTCCCTCTTTTAAAAAAATCCTGCTTGTTATAGTTTTGTTTTGGGTTTGAAAAAAAAAAAATCTTAATTGAATAACATTAGTCTTCATTAAACTATATATATCTGAAACTATGTATATCTTTCACTGATCACTTTTCAGCAACGTGGCATTGGGTTTGTTTTTTTTTTTCTAAATTCTCTTCTCCAAATTTAGCATTTGCTTTTGTGGTAGGATCAGAAGTGTCAAAAATCTGCATGGCTGCCTCGAATATCAATCACTGTGATTATTTTGGGAGAAGCCATTTGATTTTGCATCCTTGGACCTCCTACCTAGTATCACAGAAGGCTGCACATCAATAAAATTAACTTTTGTCACTCAAACCCAAATTGGGCTGAGACTTTCTTGCCAGAACGGCTAACGTGCGTGTGAGGAGGACGACTGATTCTGGAAACATTCAAACCTTCTTGGGAAAGGCAGAATAAATTAATTGTTTCACTTCTGGGTGAGTCCCAAAGCACTCCTGATGTCTCAGATGAAACCCAGCAGGAATTCTGTGGATCCACCCCCGCTGGGAAGGGTTTAAAAGCAAAAAGAGGAGGCTGTGATCTAACCAGAGGTGCGGGGTGATGTGGATGGGTTGGAATAGTTTCTCACTTGCACTATCCCAGTGATCTTCTCAGCTGTGCCTCACCTGCAGAAGGCTTGAAACTGTGATTTAGTGTCATAGCTGCTCTTTGCTAAGTTCCCTGTTGCTTCAGAGGAAGTTGCTGCATCTCTTGGCAGAGCCTGATGTACCTCTCATCTCCTGCCAGCTCCACAAAGCCAAGCAGTTCTGAGCAGCAGGATCACCATCCTCATCTCCTCCTCCCTTGCCTGCTGAGCAGGAGCTCCTTTCCTTCCAACATCTGGAGGTCTGGTCTGCAGCGTGGGGTGCCTGGGGTTCATGTGCTCTCCCCTTCTCCCATGGTTCCACCTTCAGCCATGCTGGGAGCCTTCCCCTGTGCAGCCCAGCATGGCTAATTGTCCTTGCTGCCCACAGGCCACTGCAGCAAGCCAACAAAGAGACCACAAGGAGTCCCAGCCTTCCTAAAATATCTCATTTCTTTGGTAGAGCTTGTATTAGCTAGAGCCAAGGGAGGTGGATGTGTCCTGCCTTGCAGCTAAACCACACAAACTGGTCTTCTTTAACCTTTTGGCAGAAGAAGCAACTCTGCTGGAAGTTTGTATGGTTTGAAAGTGCAGATTTGTTCTTGGGCATCCATATCTTAATTTTTATAAATGCCAGCTCACCAACCAGTTATCACTTTTTATTCCCCCTCCTCCTCTCCCCTTTTTGGTTCAGATGCTTTAGACTACTGTGATTAGACGTATCTAATGTTGAAGGTACTGCTGAAGGTGCATCCTTCCTCCTATGGATCCATTGGTCAGTAGCCCATTGATGTGCCTCTCGTCCATATTTTCTGAAGTATTTTGGAATGGTGTGGCTTTATCATGAAGAACAGAAGGTGTTCTGTGCATTTCTGGGATCTTTGCTTGTTTTTTGCGGGGAGATTTGAGCTGCTTCGTATCATGGAAGCCACCTGATACTTTTTTTACCTCTTCCCTAGTGGATCTAATGCAACAAAGCCCTCAGAGAACCGAAGAAACCACTGAGCTTTTTTTATCCCCTCAGGAAAAGGTAGCAATTTATGGAGAGACTGCAAAAAGGGTAGGATTAGGGGATTTTAGAAAATGTAAACCTTCCTCATTTTTGGACTGTGTAGTCCTTTCCCAAGACATCAGTCCTAAGGAAAACATGCTACTGTAGCACAGATGATGTAAAGTTTAAATTTGAGTTTGAAGAAAGTCAATATCTGCTCATTCTTATGTGCTTGGGGATGGATGCTGTCAAATCTCTGTCTTAGTCATTGAAATGACTGTTTCTGTGTTGTCTGTGATACAAATATTTCAACTTTGATCTGCTTACAAAGCCAGATAGTTCTTGAAAACTTTCCTAAGTATTTCCCCATTTCCTGAGCCAAGGGAAAGGATTTTCAAAGCTCAAGTCAGCTTGTTTTATCTCAAGGAAATAATGTTATTTTAGTGTACCTGGTGAGACCCCTGGCATATGTGGATTTCAATGTGAGAATGTCTCAAGTGCTCAGGTTTTTGAAAATCTTTCTGAAAAGGGAAAATCCGAAGAGGACAAAAAGAATGTCTTTTAAACCCTTAAGCAAATGAAATGTACTGATTTGTACTATCTGTTTAAAAAAAGAAAAAATTCTGTTCAAATTTTAATTAACAAGTAAGACTGGCCACATGCCAATTCAAATGAAATTTTATTAAATTGTATCAAATTAATGGGATTGGACATGAAAGGAAATGATCTTAAAAATATCAGCAGAACACTAATAATGCTAATTGGTTTCTCTTTGCTCCTGTGCTACTGTGGATGGTTGGAGAAGTCACTTGGAGGGAACTAGATAAACATGTAGGAATTGCACTATTTCATGGCAAGATCTGGGTCAAAGTAAAAATAAAGAAAACACTTTTGAAGCCAGTTATCCTCTTTTCATTGTTAAATGTTTCAGTTTGACATGAAAAGAAATGTTACTCTTTTTTTCCCCCCCAAACTTTATGAAATTTAGAATTGCTTGTTAAATGAACTGCAAGAAGAAAGATGAGGTACTCTAACATTTTGTTAAGAGTTTGGATAAGAAAGTCTTGGAAAGAAACCTGATTCCTCAAACTATTCTTATGTAGTCAGACTTTTTTATATCTTTTTTTTAAATAAATGGGGGGGGAAAATTAATTTTATTTCATTTTCTAAAATACATTGTCACATTTTAAAATAAATCTTGTGTAATAATAGTTGCTTCTTTGAAATATAAATGTATTTTGAGATGGGACTGTTGTGAAAGTCTGGTTATTTGAATTGCGGTGAGTAGAGCTGAACCAGGCTGCAGTAGTTGGAGGTGATGCCGACTGGAGGTATGGAGGCAAGAGCTCACCATCATGAGGAGCCTCAGCAGGTACCATCTGGGTGATGGAGGGAATGCCAGTGGTGTCTTTCCTTGGATGAGAGAAAGTCTTTTGCTGATTCAGCTACTACAGCTTCACCTAATTTTCTGTCTTCAAGGTTAAGAGTGGGAGTAGGTATCAGAGTGGGTGAGGCATTGAGTAACCTGGTCATGGGCAGGGACACTTCCCACCAGACCTGGTTGCTCAATGCCTCATCCAGCCTGGCCTTAAACACCTCCAGGGATTGAAGGGGCATCCACAGCCTCACTGGGCAACCTCTTCCAGTGTCTCACCACCCACACAGCAAAGAACTTCTTTATTATCTCCAGCCTAAATATACCACCTTACAATTTGCATCCATTTGTCCTAATCCTGCCATCCTGGTCCCTATTTAAAAGCCCTACCCCAGCCTTTCTGTAGCCCACTTCTTCATGTATTGAGAAGCTACTAGGAGGTCCCCCCGAGCCTTCTCTTTTCCAGGCTGAACAACCCCAACTCCTTCAGCCTGTCCTCATAAGGGAGGTGCTCCAGCCCTCTGATCATCTTCATGGCCCTCCTATAGCAGTAGAAGTGCAAAAGGTTGGGATTTGAGGGAAGCAGCATATCAAGGAGAGTGGTTATGGTGATCATAACTTGTTACTGTTCTGGTTTCCTGTGGATTTTTATTTTAAATTTTTCTTTATTAGAATTGCTGGGTTCCTTATTTGTATTTAAGTGTGATGAAAACTAAGAGTATAACTTCAGGTTTACATTTCTCTAAATTCCTTCCCCTCAGAAAAAAATAAGATAATCAAACTTCTAACAATGATGTATCAGAAAGGATTTCATAGGCTTTGTTGAAGAAAGGGATGCTCAGCAGATTGGTCATGATTCATGAGCAGCTGGTTTTTAAAGGTGTGGGATTGGGATGGCTCTGAGATAAAGAGAAGACCAAAGTTTGCCTTCATGGGCAGGGAAGAACATGTGGCACCATGAAGTGAAAGATGGGTTTGAATAGTTATTGTGTGGTGAGGAAGAGAGAGATTTTTGGAGGAACAACTATGAGCTGACTTATGGTACAAACTGGCAACTCTGGTGGTTGGAATTTTGCATGGGTCAGAAGTGCAGACTGAGCTGTAGCTTGGACAAATTCATAGGCTCTGGTGTCAATCAGGGCTTGCCAGCTACTCCCAGAGCCAAGTATGAGAAGAAGCTGAGGTAAGGAAGAGCTGGAGGGTGTGGGGAGGGGGAATGGGGATGACTGATGTCAAAGTGCACTTCAACCCTGCCTCTCTGAAAGCTCAGTTTCAGCCTACTACATCCTAAAAATTCATTCCAGTTTATATTATTGCATGTGTTAGTGATGGCTTGAGAGTTAGAGACTTTGAAGTATTTCATCTACACATAAAATTGGATTTTTTTTCTTTTTTTTTTTTTTCTTCCTGTGGAACATAGCCATGGAAACCTGTAGTCTGTGCTGGAAAATAAATGACTGGAAATGTTCCTCAGTGACTAACTTGCTACATGATGTTACTGTAAGTGCAAGCACAAAGTTATACTTACAACAACAAACAAATGCTAGGCTCTGGTTTTGAATTAGAGAATCATCAGCGAAGTTGGTCCAAGGCAGAAGATAGCTTCTGGCAATGGTGTGACAGGAAGACACAAGGTATTGCACAGGTTTGGGTTGGGAGGATGAGTTGTTATTTGCAAGAACATCAGAGAACCCCATGAAAGCTTAGTTGGGCACAAAAAGGAAAGCAATGGGGGGTGGTGGGAAGGAGTGATGTAAACAGTGATGTTCTCACAAGTGTTTGACCTAACTCTGCTGCCATTGAAGATGGGGGGGACACACAGCACTTCCATGCAAGCAGATGTGGGCCAACACTGAGAGTTTTTACAGTTGCCTGATGTGTGTGTAACACACTGGGACCACCCAATATACCTGACCCATGCTGTCTGAGAGACAGAGAGAGAAACCACAAGTGAGGGGGCTTGTTTTCCTACCATAACCTGCTCTGCCTTTTCCCTTCCCTAAGGACATGCATGTGAGCTTCTACCTGAACAAACTTGAGTCTGTGCTCATGCTGTTCTCATTCACTCCCTGCTCAGTGCTGAGTAGGAGGTATAGAGAATTAAAGCAGGAACTATGAAGGTTTACGCAAGTAGACAACTCCTATTACCCTTCCATTCTTCATCCCCTTGTGCTCCATAATCATCTCTTCATAGAAAAATCCATGACTGTACTGCAGAAAGTGCAGATTTATTGCTAAGCAAGTTCATTAATTTATTTCCATTTTCCTTTTCCCATCTCTAACCTCTTCTTCCAGTGCTTCAGCTGGAGAAGGGTTTCATTAATGCCGAATCCTGCTGTTTCTCATGCTTGAGCAACCAAAAGCATGTGTTCTTTTAGTAAAACATGTATGTTTATTCCCTTTAGGATTTTAACTTTTCCTTGAAGATATGTGACACAACCTTTTCTAGCAGGGTGATATTCTTTTTTTGAGGATCCTGTGGACCATGGTGATGGAATGTGCTCCTAACCTGGTCCACCAGCCCTCTGGTACAATGACCCCCAGTGCAGTGTGTGTCCCATGGGGTTTTGTAGCACACAAACTCCAAGCACATACTGCAACCAAAGTAAACAAGGCTCCTAAAAGCCTGTCACTTGGTATTTAGGCTAATTCTCAGGAAAGTGTGACAGATTAAACCTACCTGCCTTTCCTGGGCATGTATGAGTGTTGTTTGGATTTAGGTCAGATTCCTTGGAAAGGAACTAAACATCCTTTTTCTCTGTGTTCTGCTGCAAATGGCTTTTCCTGTACAAATAGAGTCTTGCCCTCCTTTGCAGTCAGCTCTAAAACCAGCCATTATCATAATTACAATGGTAGTATTATTTTTGCTATTACCAAGCATCACTATAGCTTGGGAATTCTCTCCAGTGTGTTAACAGAAGCAGACACGGATGGTGTTAAACCTCAGGATAAAACCAGAGTGTTCAGCCTGATAGAAAACCACCCAGATGAGCCTCAGAGAGGATTCATAAATCCTAGATGGATCTGGTGGTTGTCAGATGTCCTTAGTTCTGTTTACTGCCAGTGTGGCCAAGATGCAGTGGGAACTCCCAGCCGAGCATTTTCCCTGCTGGGATGTGGGTTGTGTTCTCAAAATCCATCTGGCCAACAAGTAATCAAGGTGTTTTTTGCACAAGTAGCCTCCTGAATGAAGGAAATAGGTGCTTCTAACCCAAAAAGCACTGAGAGGCTTTATACATCTCTCCCTCCATGGCTGTGCTCAGATTCTGTGAGTGCTGAGCTGGGGGGGTTAGTTTTAATCTCCCTTGAAACCTCCTCCCACTTTAGGGAGCCTCTCTTTTAAAAAGTAAATCACAAGCAATGACCTAGGAGAGACTGATACTCCCCACCTCTCCTATAGGTAGATTGCCCTTTTAGAAGAGTAAGCTGTGCTCCTGGCCTCATTTTTCATATCTTGCTTTAAAAAAAAAAAGAAAAAAAAGAAAAATAATCTTCCAGGGACTTGGACTTAAGCAAAGGCACTTTAGAGTCTTTTTCTAATGTCATTCTGAAGTTAAAAAACAATTTGACTTCAAGGGAGATACGGCCCAATTTTTTAAAAACTTAATAGGATTAGTCATGGGAACTATTTTTAGCAGGAGTTCAACTTTATCCATGTATTTTAATGTGGGAAAAGTGTGTCCTTTTCCCTCTGTTAATGTTTGATGTATTCCAGCCCTCCTGCGAGTGTGTTTGAGTATCTTAGGGGCTCTGGAGTGGAGGAGAACTTCCTCTCGGATTCTCTCTGTTTTCTTTCGTGAAAATGACATTCCTAAGCTGTTTCACTTTCTGACAGGAAATGGAGCCTTGCCAAAAATGATTAAAGTTCAAGAAAGCATAACAGTTCCAAAGCTGCAGCAGTTCTTTAGGAGTCCCGAGTTTGACATTGTGTCAAACAAATGTGAAATATTGTTTAATAAATTTGAATAATACAGGGAAAGGAGGGGGGAAAAAATGGTTCTTGGCTTATAACGCCGCTGCTCTTTATTAAGTCTGTAAAGGGCTGCCTAGCTCTAATAAATTGAAATATATGCATAAATATACTTGTGCACAGATAAGTTTAATATTGTAATATATAATGAACAGTGCACATACACCCCCCCCACATGCAGACATTGATTTATACCTACCTAGGACTGCATATAGATTGATACATGTGTGCAGATTCATGAGTTTTGTACATATTTACACATGGAATTAGCATTTGCAGGCAGCTCCTGTGCCTACTTCATGTAAGAAATATCCAAATCATATTTATAAGGTGTGACAAGACGTTATGACTTTATAAAAATACTAATCTAAAGCTAGATAAAATAGAATTTAACAGTTTCTCGATGGGTTTTAATCCTGTGTTTGTTTAAAGGCTGGATTGTGCAGTCTGCATTGAGAGCACCTTACCCTATGTACTTCCAGACTCATTCAGAGGGCTGGAGCAACTTCCTTATGAGGACAGGCTGAAGGAGCTTGGGGTTGATCAGCTTGAAGAAGGAAAGGGTCTGGGGGACCTCATAGTAGCTTATCAGTACCTGAAGGGGGCTACAGCAAGGGAGGGGTAGGATTTTTAATAGGATATGTGATGGCAGGACTAGGAATAACAGATTTAAATTGGAAGAGGAGAAATTTGGGCTTAATATAAGAGAGAAGTTCTTTCCTGTGAGGGTGGTGAGACACTGGAAGAGGTTGCCCAGAGAGGTTGTGGATGTCCCTTCAATCCCTGGAGGTGTTTAAGGCCAGGCTGGATGAGGCACTGAGCAGCCTGATCTAGCAGGAGGTGTCCCTGCCCATGGCAGGGGGATTGGAACTAGATGATCTTTAAGATCCCTTCCAAACCAAGCCATTCCATGATTGGAAGAACCATACTGAGGTTCACTAAAACCAGTGAGAATTATATGAGACCCAACAGCCTGGCTCTGCCCCCTCTCCACATTTAACAGCTCCTCCTGCCAGAAGGGCTACCAGCCACTGAAAGTCTGAGAGTTTTCAATATCAGGTTATTAATGCAACAGCTTCATCACTGTGAGCCAGACTTTTAAGAAGTTCCTGTGCTGTCAACTCTGAGTGTGAAAAAATCCTAAGGTCACTTCTTGGAACACCCCGAAAAACAATACCCCTCATCGCTTATAAGTTGGCTTCTAATTTATTTTGGATTTTGATCCTCCTGAGTTCACTGAAAAATCACATTTTCAAGTAGCTGTCTGACCACAAGGCCAGGAATTTCCTTTTTTCCCTTCTTAATTTCAGTATGAAAGCTGAATTACATCACTGCCAGATTCCAGGAGCTTTGAATTTAAAAAAAAAAAAAATTATTCTAATGACTCAAGGCTCAATAAAATTGAGACAGTTGGCAACTTTGCTAGAGAACATGAAAAGTTGCTTTGTTGGGGCTTGCAGGGAAAACCCCCCTTGTTTCCTTTCCATCAGATAAATCGATTCTACACCAAAACATATCAAATATTCAAGAACTTATAAAAGAATAAAAATGGTCCCTTGTTGAGCTCTCAAAGACAAAACATTCCTTAAGTGAAATGTGTTTCAAAGTGAAGATATAGAAAAAAAAAACCTATTTTTTTTTCTTCTTTTTTTCATTCCTTGTGCAGGACTGTGGAGTGATTTGTCTAAGAAGTCTTCTTTCTCAGATTTTTAATGACCTTTGAGATTTTTTAAGTTGGTAAAAGTTGAACTGGGACCGTTGGTAGCCTGGCTCGGCGCGGCCAGCAGTTCCCAGCTACTTCTCAGACAAGCTAAATTGATCAGACAAGTCAGTCAGTGTCATGGAGAGCTATTTGTCACTTCCTAAGCAGCTCCAATCTGCTGCTCCATAAATGCAGAAGGACCGTCGAATAAATCACATCAACCAGTGGGAGTAGATGGTATCCCTTCATCCATAATTGGTGCGGTCCTCTCTTGTCACATTTGCTCATTCCCCGTGATTTCAGGGTGGGATTGACAGTGACAAAGAAAGAGCAGCCGCTGTCAAAGGCTCTGGAGTCTGTCTGCTGCTCTGCTCTCCCTGCTAATAGATATCTATCATAATATTACATTAGCATCACCCACAAAGAGAAAAAAAATAAAAAGAAGAAGAATATCAGACTTGTAACTCCACTATCTGGGTCTGCTGATGACATATGTAGAGGTCTCTCTTGGGTGAAGAAGAAAGCTGATGGATGCAGAAGGAAAGCTTCTGATTAAAACCACCTACCAAATATTTACTGCTGCTAATTTCAGTGATTAAAAAAAAAGGGAAAGTATTAAAAAAAGAAAATGAGGTAAAGGCAATGATTTGGTGTAAACAGCCCTTCTGGAAATTTGTTAATTTGTTATTCTCTGTGGGTGCGGGGGCTCTTGATGGACTTTATTCCTATGAAGTGATTGTGTGGTTTATATAATTACCAAAATCATTAAGGAAATGGAACACTTAGAAAAAAATTTTAATGACCTTTTAGCACTCAAAAAAAAAGCTCACAAAGCTTCTACCTGGCTCTGACTTGGGCAAAAAAAGTGCTTTTTAATGGAACAGATGAATTACCCAGGTGTATAGCTCAGTTGGGATAAAATCCTAACCAGAGCTGGGCTGATATTTGGACTCAGTGATCTGAAAGGTCCCTTCCAACCTAGGTGATAATTAAATTTAATTAGCAGAAAGTAGTTAGTGCAAAGGTGTCAGGCTACAAACTTAATTCTGGAGAAATACTGGTTGATTTATAGCAGGAACATCCTAGATTAATCAGGTTGGTGAGAAATCACAGTGGAATACCCAAACTGCTGTGTAGTCACATGTAAACCTCTGGCAACCTGGATTACTTAGTTGGTGTTTCTTCCCAACAGTATGCTCACGGAAGGAAAATACCTTGTTTGTTTATAGAAAAAAATTATAGTAGACTATATAATTGCTGAGAAGGGACCACTGGGATACAGGGTGTACAGGATATGAAGATGTGGATCCTTTCCCTTTATTTTTTGGGAAGAAAAAGTTCTTAAGACAATTTGCTTTTGTGTAAACAATTGCCTGTCGTGTGGGAAAATAGTGAAATGCTTGCTTTTTAAAGGTGCTCAGTATAAATGTCATGTTCCTGGCTGGAGTCTTTGCTGGCCCAAAGGCAAAGCGTGATCTCAAATGATTCTTGCAGTTTTTAGTCTGGGACATCTCTTGACCCGTGTGCACAGATGATGAGCAATTTTCTTTTCTCTGTTGGCTTCTTTGTCTCCTGGTGCAGAAGAAGTTGTCCTGAAAGCGTGCCAGAAACCTAAGTAATAGGTAAGCAGTAATGGTTCAGTCTCTGAAAGACTCTATTCTGTGATAATGTTTGTGTAAAACCTGCTCTGAATACAGCCTTTTCCAAAAGAAAACTCAAAGCAGCAGATCAGAAAAATACTCCTTGCTGAATATAAAACTTTGACTTGTTTGTAATAGAAATGTTAGGCCTAAAACCAGGACATGAGACAAATCGACGTGTGATGGAGAACTGAGCAGCATCCGGAGGAGGCAGCTTCCATAGGAGAGCATTCATTGTCAACATCTGATGCTGAAAAGGTCAATAGTTAATTAAATAATCCATCACCTTAGGATAGAGAGCACTCCTCACTCCTGACAATCAATGGCTGAAATATTAAAAGGTCAGAAAATGAGTTACTATATATTGTGTTTTCTTACTGTGCGTTATAAAGATGTGACTCTGGTGGAGCAGCGTGGGCACAAAGACAGGTAGGAAGAAATATTAGCTGTTGCCCAAATATTTTCTGAAATGATCTTTTCCCAGGCTTCTATATGTGCAGGCATCTGAAATGATGGGCTTCAGATGTTGTAAACTTCTAGAATGGCAATTTAAGATGCTAACACAGAGTTCATGATGCTCTGTTTAATGATCAGGAGGGCTTTGGGAGCATCTTTCTCCTGTGCTGCTGAGGTCATACTGGAATAAACTGGTTCCAGGTTTATCCTTTAAAATAATTGCTTAATACAGGGTCATGTTTTGGACACTGATTGTTTATAACTAATTTAAATTATGCTGTTGCTATAGCATTTTTTTGTTTTGCTCTCCTTTATAGGGTGTTTTGCAGAAATATTGCTCTCTCTGATTCCAGGTGTATTCCTTGAGCTGTATTTGTCAGATGATTCCTTGATGTGGGGTTTGGTTTTTATTTTTTCTCTCATTTTTCAAGGCAACCTGAAGTTGTCTCACTTTCTGACTAGAAACTGCCTTTTATACATGAGCAGAAACAACAACTCAGGTTTCTGAGACCAACAGAGGGATCCTTTGGGGTGATGCCTTCTTCACCATGCTCCATCCACTGTGTCTTTATCAGCAGAGCTGAGGAGAACCCCCTTAACTAAAGCCAGGGCTATGAGTGCACCACATCAGGGATCTTCTGCCCTCTTCTCATTACTATACAGCATGGATCCAATATAAATTTATTAATACTCTCTCTGTTTCCACCTTTTTTCTAAATTTTCCTCCCCTGGTAGGTGGCTTTGTACCTTGAGTGTGTGAAAGTCACCGGTGCTGAGTGCTGGCAAGTGTTATATGATTATTTTATCTCTCACCATAAAGTGTTTTGAAAGACTCTGTATGAGAGGCAATATAAAAATAAATTGAATTGAACTATGGCTTCACCTTCCCACTTTTTCTTTTTCTTTTTTTTTTTTTCAGTGGAAAAACCTTTACAGAAAAAACTGCAACAGAACAACAAAAGAGGAGATTAAGACCGTGCCACGAAAGAGGTGACATGAGATGACAGGTCTGACCCTGCCTGAGCAGTTTGGTGGTGGGGTTTGTAATCAGCTGAGTATTAATTAGATTTTAAGCAGCTCCACTACCTGGGGGGGTGGAAGCCTGTTTGTATTTTTCAGGGGAAGGTTATTTTAAGCCATGAGAAAGGTATTAGATATTATCTGCTGTGGAGTGTTTATACAAACAAAGGTCTACCTGATGGTTGTGCAAACATCTGCTCAGTTCTTACTCACCATTGTAAGGGTCACTGAAATTTACCCTCTTGGCCTCCAAAAGGCCATTTCTAGAAGAACATAATCTTACAGAATCCACAATTGCAATAATTTGTCTTTTAAAAGAAAATAATCTTGGCTTAGCGTAATGATTTTCTTTTTTTTCTTCCCCTCCCTGTAGAAATATGATTTTATGTTTTACAACGCAGGCTCAATAAATCATGTTAATAAATGACTCCTGGTTCATGAGAAGTGCTGTATTTTGACAATATCAGCCAACCTTTCCATTTGTTTTAGCAGGAAAAGTGAGGAGCCAAAATAAAGCTGCTGCAGAAGAAATCTCAAGAATGTTTATGAAACTCTGCTCTAGCGACGTTTATTAGGAGAAGTCTTAATTTGTCATGCAGAATTCCAGGGGAGAGAGTAATTTCTAGAGCTTCTCTAAATGCTAGGGCTTAATAGTTTTCTGTAGCAATTTGTTTGTTACCACAGAGTGAATTGTAGAAGTTGTAACTTGATGGAAAGGTATCTAGGATTTGTCATCTTCTGCTAACAGTTGGGTGTATTTTGCAGCATCTCATGGGGTTTCTCTGATAAATACGCTGTTGATGGCAAGAAAAGGCACCCTGAGGATCTCTGATGGTGGACACTCATAGGGTTTAACTGTGGTAAGCTGTTTGTTGGATCTCCAATGGGTCAAATTTCCAATGGGTTAGCTCCCCTGGGTTGTTGCAGTTCCCATCATGATGGTGCCTTCATGTCACCTTCAGATAAACCCATGCTGAACAGGAGACAGACTCTAGCAAGAAGGTATAATCTGTCTTCTGGCAGGAATCATAGAATGGTTTGGGGTGGAAGAGACCTTAAAGATCATCTAGTTTCAACCCCCCTGCCACGGGTAAGGACACCTCCAACTAGATCAGGTTGCTCAGTGCCTCATTCAGCCTGGCCTTAAACACTTCCACAGGGGAGGTGCTTCTAGCATTATTCTTTCTTATACTGAGAGGGACAGGGAAATCGCAGTTTCTCAAGAATCATTTTTGAGAGAGTGGAGTTAATGAATTGCTTAATTCCCTTGCGTTGCAGGAACCCAAGATTGGTTTTTTTCTTTCCTCTCTCCTTTAGCAGTCTAAGGCTACATCTATGTTAGTGGAGAAGTAGGGATGGATCTGAAGGGGAGAGAGTAGCTGGTACTGAGAACCTGTTTGTATTTTAGAGTTAGCCTTGGGCTGAGATCAGTGTGGTCCCAAGGATTAATCCCTTGTTAGCCATCAGGCTGTGTTGGGTGTTACTTTGATGTGCACCTGTGCATGCTCTTGAAAGGGCACCCAGAGTGTGGTTTCCAGATGGCTCTTTGCAGTGACTTCTGATGAGGCTGGTTAGAAAGGACTGGGAGATATCTTTTAGAGTTTCACTCCAGACTCAAGGCAAAATGCTCACAGAAACACACACCTGAATGTTCTACAATGCTTTGTGCTCCTTCCTTATGTTGTATGATGAGTTGTTTGGTGGGCTCTGCAAATTTAGATGTTTCTAGTGTGTTTCTCAAGATCCCTTCTGTGTGATCATACCCCTCATTCACTCTTGATGCAGTAGGCAGCTGGACATCTCCAGAAGTGCCACCCATTGTCTGTCATTGCATCCCTTGGCTCAATATAAGTCATCCCAAAAACCACAGTGTGCTCATGGAGGCTGTGTGTGAGGGACATGAACCTCAGCTAGACCTGTGCATTGTCATATCCTTTCAGAGGTTTCCCCCGACTTTTGGATAATGTGGCAGCAACAACTTGTCTGAACCAGCAGATGATTTCTCATGGTCTCCTGCACCATCAGATTGATTACACCACATCAGGAAAACACAGCAAAAATCAGTGTCCAAAGGGAAAACCCACTCATTTCTCACTGCATTCCCAACCTCTTCAGAACCTCTGCCAGCACATGTGAACTCCGATAATGTTTTAAGATATGGCTTTAATGAAATGAGGGCCTTGCTTGCAAGGCCACATTGTCTGAAGCTCTCCCATCCCTCATTTAAAATCTAGTGTAATTAGTACAACTACAGGCTTTGTCGTGACACATGCTGAAGTATAATGGCTGCTATTATAGCAGCTTGCAGGAGCAAAAGATATATGATATTGAACGATATGTCAAGGAAAAATAAACATGTTTCATTTCTTCATTAGATAATGTTTATTTATAGCACAATATATATATCCACCTCCACTGTAGCATTAAAGTTTTGACTGCTTTTTAACTATAAAATTTGATATTGTTGTGGCAGCTGCACTACTCAAATGATTGCCATAGTACAGCTGTTATCAAAGAGCAAGATTTACGGCTACGCTCCATGGTGTAAAGATATGTGCATATTTACTTTGTGTTTTACTGCTTGTGTCCTATATTTTAATGACACAAGGTGAGATGAAATAGTGAAATAATAAACTCTCTTGCTGCTGCAAAAGCGAGTGGCGCGATTTGTTGAAAGTTTGGGCTTTAACTTTCCCTTGTGCTAACGATAAATAAAATGATCTTTGCTGTTTTGCTTTGCTTAAATGTAGATGTTAGCAACAATCTTAAGGGTTTTTTTTTTTTTTGTTCTGCTTTTACTTTGCAGGGAAGTGCTTTGGAACTGAAGTGAGAACCATGTGTGTGAGGAAACATGTCAAGCTATGTTATATCCCAGGTAATGATCAATATTTTAACCCTTGGTTAGAACAATAGACTATGATTATAGAGTGGTTTGGGTTGGAAGGGATCTTAAAGATCATCTAATTCCAACCCACCCTGCCATGGGCAGGGACACCTCCCATTAGACCAGGTTGCTCAATGCCTCATCCAGCCTGGCCTTAAACACCTCCAGGGATTGAAGGGACATCCACAACCTCTCTGGGCAACCTCTTCCAGTGTCTCACCACCCTCACAGGAAAGAACTTGTCTTATTTCTTCCCTCTTTCAATTTGCATCTATTACTCTTAGCCCT
This sequence comes from Turnix velox, assembly GCA_013400935.1. Classification (NCBI taxonomy): domain Eukaryota; kingdom Metazoa; phylum Chordata; class Aves; order Charadriiformes; family Turnicidae; genus Turnix; species Turnix velox. The sequence goes on from VZTY01025651.1 coordinate 217,410, forward strand.
GCCATCCTGTAACTTATTAAAAAGTCCTACTTCATCCTTTCTGTAGTACCCTTCAGGTTTTGATATGGCAGTGTTCCATATATATGCCTTTCCCAGGAAAATTATTTGAGGAGTATCTGAAAAGGACACCAATATCCACTTTGATGAGACAACTGCTCCAGCTGGTCAGACTGCAACTTCTTCCTGAGCCCTGCACCAGGTATGAAAACCAGATTGCCTTGGTTCTGGAAGGCGTGATAAAGTCCAGCCAAATGACCAGATAGATCATTTGCCACAGTTGGGTTGAACTAGATGATCAGCAAGGTCCCTTCCAACTTAGGTGACTATTAGAAACTATTGAACAGGCAGTGCAGAGCTCTCTTGCTCAGAGTTTGAGTTGACTCATGAGGCTAGGCTCTGTAGGATAAAAGATCTGTAACTTTCAGGATAAAGCATTTGGAGGGAGGTAACTTTGGGTATAGTTTCAATTTTGACAATGACCGAAGTCTTTTGCTGTGTGTATCTCCCTCAAATTTTGCTAATTGGATCTCACTCCACAAGGGTGTCCTAATCCAAGGGGCCTGCAAGCAGAATTGGGTTAATCTGTGAGGGGTGAGCTATTTCAGCAGGAAAAATGTGACACAGGTTGAGTGCAATGGATAGTTCTGTGCATAAGAGCAGAATCTAAAACTCAGATGTTCTCTCAGACTCCAAAACCTGAAGGAACTGAATGGAGCAAACCAAGTACAAATAAGTGATAGACTTTGCATTCTTAAATAATTTCTGTGATGCCCTTTCCTTACCCTTTTTTGGGTCTGTGCTGAGCTCTATCACTTCCCAGAGCAAATTCTATCATGTATGAGTGAAGGAAGAAGGGACATCGGTTGTTCCTTATAATAACCTGATGAAGTAGTATTCTTGGATGCAAGTTTGCTTTTGCTTGGGTCAGTGATGTTTTGTGTTTCCTTCCAGACTTGTTCTCTTGAATCTACAGCATTTTTTTTGTTGCCCTTCTTGCTTTATTTGAAACAGTAAAAAGTTAACTACTGCAGCTTGCTAATCCCCTCTCCTTTGAGCTTATTTCTTCCTGTTGCCTTGATTTTTTTCCACTATGCCTCTCCATCATACTTTTTAAATACCTGAAGAGAGTTTTTGAGAGAAATCCAGCTGAAAGCAGAGATCTCTGCAGGGTTCTGTTGAGCTCCTGCTGAGAACTGGGCAACTGGATGTTAACAGGCTCTCACTGGAGATGGTAGCCTGCACATCATGGGACAGGAACGTAAGGACTCTGCCAGGTTTTAATGCACTGTACTGGCTATTTTGACTTGCTAAGCAAAGTTAACTCATCATGTTATGGTACATCGTGTTTTGTTAGCTTGATGTACCATTTTCTGCCCCTGTGTACACACACTTTTGAAAGCCATGTAAAAATGTGAAAAGAGACTTTTCTCATGAGGTCTCCTTTCCTTCCTAGATATTTTTTCTCATGTCATAAATCCAAAAATAGCCTTTTGTCTTGATATTTTGGTATTTCTTTTTTTTTTTTCTGGCACAGAACAAAAGTCTGTGACAAGATAAAAAAAAAAAAGAACTTCATGTCTTGTAAAAGATTTGGCTGGAGGTTTTGGTTGAGATTTGAGAAAAGCTTCAGGCTTCCTATTATTTTACCCAGTCATCCCTACCATGAACTTATTTTGCCTCAGGATGACGGCTTGCAGGATTTACTTAAGCATTACTTCTTATCAAAACTTTGACCAACAACTTGGTGATTGCTGACATCCCTAAGCACAGACTGTGTGGGGAACTTACAGACTCACTTAATGTGCAAATTACTGCTAATTGGGCAAACAAGCAGCCAGCAAAGCAGATCTGGCAAGTGGGTTGACATTAGGAAAAGTAAATCTGATAATTAATAAAGTGGAAATTGGGATGGGTCATCACAATAGGAAACTGATTGGTTTAGCTCTGCTTGACCAGTAGCTGCTGTCTGTGCATTTCAGTTGAAGATGGACCAATTTGTGTAACTTTAGCACCAAAAAAAATACTATTTCGTGGAAAAAACACTTCCCAGGCTACAAACACACTAGACATTACCTGTCCTACCAGTTACAACATATTAATATATACTTAATTCTCCTCTGGTCTAGGAACCACTTCCATAAATGTGGAGACCAGTACTTTGAGGAATTTTTCTTAAAAGAGCAAAGTTTCCACTGTTTTCACTGGGTTTTGGGTTTTTCTTTTTTTCTTTTTTTCTTTTTTTCTTTTTTTCTTTTTTTCTTTTTTTCTTTTTTTCTTTTTTTCTTTTTTTCTTTTTTTCTCTGGCAGAAATTACTTTATTTGATATTTTGCAACTGTGGAGTAACTGCATCCTAATCCTGGCTTTTTCTGCTAATCAGAAAAAATTTTTGTTGTCAATTGTCTTATTTTAATTCATTTTGTCTTAACACTTGAACTGCCTCTACTAGAAGATGCCTAGAAATTTTCCCCTCTATTAATATGGGAGAAATTTCCGCTCATGAAACATTAGCAGTAACTTGAATATTATAATATTAAAGACATATTCTCTGAGCTTATTGTTTGACTATTTGAGGCTCAGGAAACAGGAATGAAACCCAGTAGCTCTGCTATAAAGACTTGTGCATCATCTGGTGAGTGAATTTCCCTTATTTAAAAAAAATTTAAAAACCCAAAAAACCAGAGGGGATAAAAAAGGAAATGGAGCATTTAAAAAGATAGAAAATAAGTAGCAAGAAAACACCCTGAAATAACACACCCACTAAAATAATGAAGCCATAAACACAGGAAAATTTGGGCTAAAGCTACAAAAACACCTCAGTTCCCTTGGGGCTGGTCTTTACAAGACACATGGCCCTTTTGATTTTATGAGAAGAATTCAAGAGGCTAAGCTGTATTTCCAAGGCTGGGTGATACTTCAAGAAAATGTTGTAAGACTCTGCTATGTCTAGTCTAACCCAGGACCCTGAGCCCAAGTTTGAAAGAGTTTTATAAGCAAATAGTGGAGCATATGCTTGATTTGAAGTATATCTATCACCCAGCTGCTGATGCACACCAGTCTGATGTGTTACAGAGCCCATCCCTTGAGGAAGGGACATTGAGCATCTCAACTGAGGCAGAAGAACCTCAAAACTTATAAAGCACTTATTTATTTATCTTTTTCTGGGCACCGTTGACTTTATTTCCCACTCTGCAAATATATTGCTGTGCCTTGACTGACAACTCCATTTTTTCTTTTGCTATCTCTGCTTCTATGGTTTCCACTTTTTGCTTCCACCCACTGGGGGGGTGACAAAGAAATATTTAAAGAATTAAGAGTGCTTCTGGAATGCATCCACTGTAGTGATAGGGTTGTAATGGCTGGGCAAAGATAGCTCTGTCTTAATAATATTTATGCTATTGTTGTCTTCTAGGTCTTAAAAGTCCTTTCCAGTGTCAGACAAAATTAGTATTTCCTGTGACTGAAGTCAGTGAAACTATTTGTGTGAGCAAATGCTCCTCATTATGACCAACAATTGTAGATTTTAGTGATTATGGCCATATTTTCACCAGAAGCACTCTGACATCTCAGCAAGCACCAGATTTTCAGCAGTGTTTTCAAAGTTGCTGCCTTTGATTCTAAATCTTGGGGCCAGCTTTTTGGTTTTTGTATGAACTGAACACCCAAAATGCTCTCAGTGCACTGAGCTCCCTGCCCAAAAGGACTGCCTGGGTTTGGAAGTCTCACAAGAAGGTGCTGATGTTATTCCTCCCCAGGCTTCCACCAGCAGAAAGATGTTGTGCAGGACACACAAGCAACACATGGTTGTGTCTTTCAAGATAGTAAAGTGTGTGAGAGTGGCACAGAGGAAGATTTTGAAGGTTTTTAAGGAGCTATCTCACTTCTAGTATGCAGCATTAGAAAGGACACCAGCATTTTTATCTGATAAAGCAATTCTTGTTATTTCTCTGAACCAATGTAGCAGGATCTTTGTGAATATATAATGCTAACTTTGTGCTTAAAACCATGAAGAAGGAACTAGAAACAGCTGTGAAGGTGATATAGAACTGAATTCACAAGACCTTGATTTCCTCCTCAATGTGACAAAGCAGTATCTGCTGTGCCACCATCACCTCTTTCCTCTAAGCCTCTCCCCTCCCCAGATGTTCCTCCTCACTTGAAAAATTAATATTTTTGTAGAACCCAAAGGCAAAAATTAGCCTTTTGGACTAATTTTCACTCATTTTCCTAAGAGTTTCAAAGATGAAACTTGCTTTGCTTCTTTAATCACCTTTTAATTTTTTTTTTTTTTAAATTTCTAATCATCTTTACAATGCAGTAAAATCATTGCTAGGCTGAATTAAGGTATGGTCACATAAGAGAGGAGAAAAGCTTTCAAATTGACTTACATTAGTGACAAAATGGGATATATACTATTATGAAAAAACATTTATAACCCCTTAAATTTACGTTTACTTTATCTGATCTGGCATTTGCTGACTAGATGCTGGTGTCCATATGTTTGTGTTACAGTTTTTAGTGTGCATGTATTGTGGGGAAGGAGGAAGAGGGCTGATCAACTAAATCCATCAGGAACAGATACAACACCAGTCTGCTCCAGTAATTTCCAGTGGCCAGAAACACTTTCCTTTCCATCAGGTCTTCTGAAAGCTCTTCATTTTTTCTCAGAGTTCTGTTTGCACCCTGAAAAAAGGGGTGGAATTGCCTATAAATTCACTTTGTAAAGGATGATTTGGGAATTTGCCTTCAGTTTTCTGTAAACTTTCTGATGTGTTTTTTTTAAATTTTGTTTGGTTTGTTTTACTTTATTTCCATAGGATGGAAGGAGATCTGTCTCAGACAGAGGAAAATGCCCTGGAGAAGACCTGTTTTGGAGGCAGCAGGTAAGATGATCAACAATGAGAAGAGGTTACCTGGTAACTCAATGTTTTAACAAGAAGCAACCAATTTTCTCATGAAAATTTAGAAAAAAAATCACATAATTTTCAAAATATCTCCTGCATTTTCTCATTCCAAATGTGTTGGTAGTCAGTGTGATGTAATTTTAAATAAACTCTTTCCTGATTTTGCTGGAGTGTTTGTGTATTCTCAGTCACCTGAGTTGTGGAGAACTTTTGAACTGGAATTTGAAGCAAGGGTGGCTTCATACATTGCAGGATACACCTTGACAGGGTATTAATTCACTGCAGATTTGCTCCACATGGAATCTCTTTATTTTTATGACACATGTATCCTTGGTTGTAATACCAGCCTGGGTATCAGGTATACCATCAAAGAGCTTACTAAGTATAAAGGTGCACTGCATTTCTTCAGTTCACCTCAACAAAATCCTTTCCAAACTTGCTAATTCCTGCTTAAAATCTTTCCTCCTTTGCATTATTATTTGCAGCATTTCTAACATTCAAAACAGGAAAACAGAATATCTGGGCTATCTTTTTTTGTTAGTTTGGTTTATTATAGTTTAAAATTATTTAATTCTTGCATGTCCTTGGGAAATAGGCAAAAGTCTACTATCTAAAGATTACTTCTCACCTTTACTTGTTATTAGCTTCCCCAATTATGTTAACTTTTTCTTGAATTGAATGTCTTCCCAAAGGCAACATGAAATTTTCCAAGAGAATGGCCCACAACAGATTTGTTGAAGTCTTCAGAGATTCCATCTGTTCCAGGACTGCAGGTTCTGCTGAGCATTTCACAGAAGGTTTTGTGGCCAGGACCAAGGAAGGCAGATAAAAGCCAGGGGTGATGTGGAAGATGTGTAGGTGTTTTCACAAGTTCCATGAACCCAGACTAATAGATCTTCCTGAGAAAGGAGGGCTTGTTCTCCTGAGCTTCATGCTAGCCTCTGCAGGTGCACAACTTCTGAAAAGTTTGCAATGGGTAGCCTGAGCTTTTATCTCCTTCAGGAAGGTTCCTAAAGAAGAGAATTCAGAAGTGGAGTTGTGGAGTCTCCTTCTCTGGAGGTATTCAAAACCCACTTGGACATCTTTCTGTGTGACCTGATCTGGGTGTTTCTGCTCCAGCAGGGGAATTGAACTAGATGATCCCTTGAAGTCCCTTCCAGTCTCTGACATTCTGTGATACTGTGAAGTGGAAGGTCCATTGAGCTGAGGTTGGCTTGTTAGAGGTGTACATTTATGAATGAGATGTGGGCAGGCTTGGATCAGAGTGGTCTATTCTTTCCTGGAGGGTGGCCCCATAATTCCCTGGAGTAGAGTGACCAGGCTGTCCACTCCAATAGAAGACAAAGAGAATGATCCTCCAACCTTTGCCTGACCAGATGAATTACTTAAAATTAGCTGGAAAAACACAGTAGGAATTGGAAGAATTAGTTTTGCTTTGTTTTTTTTTTTTAATCAAATAGTTTAAAATAGTGGTTGCAGTTGAAGCTAGCTGCTGCAGATATTAGCTTTTTTTTTTTTTACAGAAATATAATTAAAATAATCTTTATGCTTTCTCTAGTGCTGCTTCTACCGAGGCAAATGGCTTTTACAGATTTAATTTTGCACGACGTATCTGGAAAGTGCCCATCTCTGGGGTGAACAGATGCCTTGATGGTACATCATATATAGTGTAGAACATTTCAGCTCAGGGCTCAGAAATGTCTTAGGACCTTCTGCATCTTTGAGGAGCAGACAGGACCTCACCTTCTGATGCATCACTCAAAGGATAGGTTGAGAATAACACATAGGTTGCTTTACGCCACTATATAATTTGGTGTGCTTATGCAAAGAAGTGCATGTGGGATCCATGGCATATGGTATATTAAGAAAGAATAACACCAGATTTAAAAAAAAAAAAAAAAAAGAGATGTATTCATCCATTAAATGGTGTAAATTAAAGTAAGCTGTCAAAATGACAGCACAATAATGCCATCTTTGCAATATCACATACTGCAGCACGGTTAAATCATATCACTTTTGTGGGAGAGTTACAGATGAGATCCAAGAAAAAAAATTGCTTTTGAAATGCAATTCTTTGTTAGTTAAGAATCATCATTGCTAGCCAGGATCCCCTACAAACACACAAAGCCAGGGAGTAAGCATAATAAATCATGATAATTTATATCTCAGCTAATTCTGGGGAAGTAGCATCGGGGGGTTATACTTCAGTTACACTTCATGTTACTCCCACTGTAATTATTTTCATTAAAATATAAAATTGCTTACAGCTGATTGACTTGAAACACACAGCACTGCACATTGAACCACGTACACAACAGGGCCATGAGAGTTCAAAACAAGTAAAGTCAAGTGTTAAATAACAGCACTTGACTCATACTTTTTAATTGCACATCTTTGTCCACACAATCAATGTACTTTTAATATTTCTTTTTAGTCAAGCATTGGCCTGGTTTGGTTTGGTTTTTGGTATTTTGTTTTTTTTCCTTTCAATCATCATCACACTGATTAAAAGTCAATGTCAAAACAAACTTGAGGGAGCACTGTTAGGTGCTCGTAAATACAACCTCTCTAATGGTTTGTGTGTGTCAAGAGGGCAGATTTTATTTCAGGAGGAGAAAAGGAAATGCTTCAAGTTTTGCTTGGAAGGCTGAAGAGTTTGAATGTTTTCAAGTGTAATAATTTACAGCACAGTTCTCTCTAGTACCCATCTGTAACAGTCTCAATGAGTTCTACAAACAGTAATTAATTACTCCAACACCTCTGTGGAGTTAAAACAGGCAGCATGAGCTGGGGTAGGACTTTTGAATAGGGTCCAGGATGGCAGGACTAAGAGTAATGGATGCAAATTGGAAGAGGGGAAATTTAGGCTAGATAGAAGAAAGAAATTCTTTACTATGAGGGTGGTGGGACACTGGAAGAGGTTGCCCAGAGAGGTTGTGGATGTCCCCCTCAGTCCCTGGAGGTGTTCAAGGCCAGGCTGGATGAGACATTGAGCAACCTGGTGTAGTAGGAGGTGTCCCTGTCCATAGTAGGTTGGTTGGAACTACATCACGGAATATCAGGGATCAGAAGGGACCTCAAGAGATCATCTAGTCCAATCCCCCTGTTGGAGAAGGAACACCTAGACCAGATCACAAATGAACAGGGAAGACAAGATGGCTAGAATTTAGAGGCTAGAATAAAAGACACAGCAAAGCTGGGAGCTCACAAGGTGTTCACCTGTTGCTGCAGGAGTTATACCACAATGAAGGATGATGCAAAGATCTTTACAGAAAGAAAAGGTGAGATTTCAGTGGCTCTGAAGTCAGTGTGAGTACATAGAACTTGACTGTTAATCATATTTTCACTAATAAATAATTCTTAAATCCCCCTGTCACATCTCTTGACAGCAGGTCTTCTCCATCCTTGCTGATACCATGAAGAACCTGTAAATCTTCTGGATTTCTTTTATGTCTATAATGAAATTCTCTGCTCAGAGGGTATGAAGGACCAGAAACACTGTCTGAAAACTCTTCTGCTGAAGACATTCTCTCAGACCTCTCTTTCAGCAGTTATTTCCCATGGCAATTCCAGGTGAGTTTTGCCTTCCATTTGAACCCTAGGCTGTTTGATACATTTTGTGGTGTTTTGGGTGTCTTTGACATATTGCTCACCTAGCTTGCCTTCAGTTTAGGACAACTCCATCATTTCTAAGTCAGACAGGAGTCAATCCTCAGTTTGCTTTGGTTCCTTTTTGCCTTATTTCTATGAAACAAATAATGAAGAAACTGATGGTCTTGGTCTTTGTTGACTATCTTCATGAACTGGGGGGCAGACACAGAGATTAGGGCTAAATCTCAGGGCTTAGTTTTCACAACACTAAACTTTTTGATATCTAACTGATGTGAACAGACAAAGCTGTTTCCTCTGGGTCTCCCAGGTCTGTTGTGCAACATTGTAAAGAGTGGAGAATGGCATTCAGCACAAAGTGAAGAGAAATTAAAGTGGTCCTTAGACAAGAAAGACCATGTAAAGTGGCCTTAAGAATAAGGCATTTTTATGGAAGTGAAGATGATGTGGAAGAAAAGATTTAGACTCTAGCCTTAAGGCAGGACAGTTGGTTGCCAACACTGTTTCCTGACGTGATAGCGAGTTTGAGCTGAAAGTGCCTCCTGTGCTATGTCCTAAGAGGGAGAGCCCATGGGTGAGCACTGTGGTGCTGGTGAAGCCATACCATCACCAATGGCTCTGTCCCAACTAGGTTTGTGGGGATCATCTTTTATAGATGGCAGCCTCTCTAGGGGAACCAGAAGGCCTCAGTGAGATCTAAATCCAAAATAAGACCTTAGATATCTTCACAGTCTTTAGTGACTTTCCCAAGCAGGTGGTCTCCTGGCAGAACAAAGCAGACCTCCACCTCTGTGGACATCCTTTGTGGTTCCTGTGTGCTTGGTTGGGAAGCAGATGCTAAATATAAGATAAATATCTTTCTTATTTTTCTGTTCCTACCATTTTCCCCCTTGGTTTGTGTTCCTCATTTTATGCAGCCAGCAGTGGCCTTGCTAAAGACAACATAATCCTTCAGCATGCTCTGGTGGACTCAAAAAATGAACTTCAGATCCTGTGATGGATTAGAACCATCCCTTTTTAAGCATGGAAGGACATTTTGTCCTGTCATTTATAGGTAAACAAACTGTGTGTTACTTCATCCCTGCCACTATTTGTTATTTTTAGAACCTGCAATGAGATACTGAAATAAAAGAAAACAGGTAAAGGGAATGGAAAGCAGTTGGGTTATTTGAGATTGTATGAGATACACCAGCAAATCTCCCAAGGAATGTAACTTTCTTAGTTTGAGTTGACATTTAAATTGTGTTTTGTGCTGGAAAGAAAAGTCGGTGGGAGAAGAGGAACATCAAATGAAATAGTGGCACATGTGGTGAGTCACATTTGCTATTACTTTGTGAGTATTATAAAAAGATAGCTGGTTTTATTGGAATTGACAGAAAATTATTAAAAATTTGAGATCAAGTTTTTCCTTTGGTAAACTCTACCTTACAGATGGCACATCAGAGAAAATTCTCTTCTTGTTAAGAAATCAAAACAGCTCAGGGAACACGGCGGCATCAGTGTAATAATAGTTGACAGGTACAGTGCCTGTGAACAAACACCCATATCATGGTATCTGAGATACCATATTTTCCCCACTAAAATTAAACTAGGAGATATCTTTCACAATGCTGTGCTAATTGCATGCCAGCTTTTGCTTCAGTTTAGCTTAATACTGCTTTATTTTTCCTCACTACTGCTCTCTGTATCCCCACATCAAGTCTCTTTCAGAATTTAACCAGGGGTATTTGGGCAGAAACCTTTTTTCCACAGGTTCTTCCACCCCAAGCAGAGCTCCCACATTGTGTGACAACAGCCAGGAAGGATTTAATATTTTTTTTTTTTTAATACTAACTGAGATTTGGGAGAAAAGGATTTTGATGATGATGATGATTTGGTATTTCAGTATGAAACCAAAGTGAGAGTAAAATTGACAAGCTCCTCACATAAACCAGTGGCAGCAGAAGTAGTTATTAGACTGTAGTTATCTTTGTCAAAACCTCTTGATTAAATTGCTGTTTAAGGGAATAACAGCCAGAATTTGTATTACAGTATATTGCATTTTTATGCACAGCAGAGAATTAGACAAAATATCAACGTGTCACTTCAAATGAGGTAATTAATTCTATAATGAATTTGTATCAGTAGTGTTGGACTATGTCAAATTTGCTTCAATTTTTTTTCTTTGCCCATAAGAGAAACTAAACATGTATTTTCTCCTGCTGAATCCCAATCTCCCTGACTCTTCCAGGTGTTTTTGTAAGGGAAACTTTCTGAGCTTCAGTTTGACTCAAAACAACTTAGAAAAAGACAGAAAATACCTGTTTTATTCAATTAAGGGTTGTGCTTCTAGATAGATTGGCTCAGGCTATTTTTGTTAGTTTTTCCAGTATATTTGGAGTGATGCTAGAACTGCTGCAGCTTTCTAAGCAAAAGAAAAAGAAGGGTTCTTTAAACATCTTTCTCTCTTTTTCTGTGATATTACTGAGGGGAAATCTCCTTTTGTTCTGGACAGCAGAGATAATTGAATTTTGATGGTTTGAATGAATCAGGTTATATAGAAATATGAGCTCTCTGAGTTGAGAACAGGCTGAAACACACGGGTAGAGATGAGAATGAAAGCAGCATCTAGACTAATTCTTCTTAAACTTCTTAAAATTGGAGACTGCAATGCACAGGAAGCCTTGCAGTTGCTCTCTGCTTGCCAATGTGAGGGGGAAGCCAAATTAGCAGAGATAAAAGTGAACCTAAAGATATATATCTGCACTGGTATGTGGCATTATGGGGGTCAGTGAAATCATTCAAAGCTCTGGGCTCAGATTCAACACATCCAGGAGGTAAAACATCCAAGTTGGAGAGAAAAGGAGAAGCAAGAAACGGGAAGAAAACAGAAATGCTGATTTAAGCCCAAAGTTTTACAAGTTTCCTACTTCCAGTGAGGAGCAGTGTTGGAAGAGGATGGTGGGGGAACAAAGGGCCCTCAGGTCCCTATTTCTAGGGGAATCACCTCTAGCGGAATCTCCCATCCTTCAAAGATGCTTCTGCAAGATTTCACTCATGCTTTTGTGCCACATGGAGCATCCCAAAGGCCATCCTTTTGCTTCTTGGACCACTGAGCCCCATGGCAGCAGCCTTCTGCTCAGAGCAGGATAAAGGGTTGGGGCACCAACAGCATTTCCCAGGCAGGTCCTCTTGAACATCATCTTTCAGCCTTTGAAAGAAAAAAATTCATGGATAAAAGAAATGATCAAACCTAAAGTTCTCTGAATGGCTCTAATAGAATTGTCTTTACTAGTGATATGTTTTTTTTCAATGTGACTCTCCGTTATTGTGAAAATGGTACCAGATAAATCAGAAGAATGTATTTTATCATTAATTTAACAACTATGAATCAGCCAGTAGTGGTCAGAGGGAAAGAAGGTGCCAGATTTGAAGTAGGTTCAAGGCAATGAGATCTTTTCCCTTGACTGAAGTGAAACTTGGATCAGACCTTTGGAAGTACAGGCTGCAAGGCAGCACAATGTAGAAGAGAAATGTCAAGTTTGATTGCTGCTGGAAATGTAAAAAAGCAGTTCTGCTGATGCAGAGGCTGAAGGAGGAGCTTGAGAAGATTAGCATGGAGATGACAAGCTACTCTGGCTCCTCTGTTATGCTGCCTTCACAAAAGCTTTATCTTTATAAAAGAAAAAGAGTATTATCATGGCCTTCTGCAGCAAAAAGAAAGGAAATGAAAGTGAAATAATGAGTCTAGGGGGAAAAACCCAACAAAAAGCAACCTAAACTCTTCTTGCAGCTACATCTGTGTGTCCATGCTCCAGAGCAGGGCTGGTGTAGATCAGGGATGGACCCAATCCAGAAAGGTTTGCTAAAGACCAGATAAAAGGGGATCAGGATCTGACTCACCACTTCCTCTGGTTTCTGAAAAAAAACCTTTGGCTATATGGCTGGGGCTTTGCAAATCCAATCCAACCCCTTATTCCCACCCCTCGTGTCATGTCACCTCCACCACGAGATCTAAAGTGTGCTCTTCTTATGACTCATGGGGATGGTTGACCACCATTCTCAACTGTGTTCTTCCTTACACATTTGGTGCAAAGTGAAAAAAAAAAAACAACCTTAAACAAAAAGAAATCTATATTCCATTTTTATGAAGACACAGGCACATACGCAGTAATGCTTGATCTGGAGCCAGCTAATGGAGAGGATATGTTGAAACCACCAGGCATATTGTTAGGAGGAGAACAATAGATATTGGCAACATTGTTTGATCCATGTGCCAAGGGTAAAATTAAAGCCTTATGTTCACCCCATCAGACACAGATTGTGGATGGATGTTTACGTAAACAATGGGGCTGTGGAAGCGTGTTATCATTTTCTTCCTTCAGCTCTCAAACTTCCAGGCCAGGTACTCCAACAAACTGCTTTCTAGAAGAGCCAGGAGCAACCACATCAACAGCAATATCTCCATGAAACTTTGGTTGATTACCATGTGGATATATAGTAATGCCTTTTTTTCCCTTAACCTCTTAGAATAGCAGCAATCAGAGCCAATCCTTTTGTTCGTGGAGGGAAAAAAGAATCCCCTATAAAGTGCCTACAGATTTTTCAAGAGGGCCTGGGGACTGGATAAGGAATAAAGCTTTTGGAAAAGCCTGCTTGTTTTCTACCTGTGTTAACCAGCATCCCAACTTCTTCACCACTGCTTGTGGCCTTGTTAAAGGAATGGGTGGAAAATGAACCTGGAGGATTTCCCAGGGTTTTGTTTTAACTTACACCTCACCAACCCACCCCAAATCAACACGACCAATGTGTGTTGTGCTTTCCTCTGGGAGCTGCCAAAGCACAGATACAGCTGCATGGATCTGGCACTTGGGGTTTTTGATTTCATCCTTATTTGCTTTAATAGCTATGTTTCAGGGAAGATTCACCCTCTGCTGTCCTAAAGGAAAAGAATAGGAGGGAAGAAAATAATAATCATTCAATGTTTTATCATAATTTATCAAAACTTTCATTAGGAAAGACCTACAAGTCATTTGTGCTTTACTGAACTGTGTACAGAGAGCTCTTTTGGAGGTTAATTATTGCTGGACTTTGTGGGATGTTTAAAATTTTTTCTAGTAGTTCTGAGTGCATTGGAAAACTTGAAGTTTTGTGGTTAAAATGTTTTGGTTGTCTATCCATAAAATAGCCAGTTGAAGGACTGATGGGGCAACTCTGTATTTACTGCTTTCTTCCCTTTCTTTCCCCCTCCTTTTTCTAAGAGTAGTTGTAATACTTAATAATATTTCAGTGTGACCATGGTGATTCAGAGCATCAGTCTGAGCCTGTGGACATCTCTTGCTACCTCAATGTAAAAATTCCCAAATTATGTAAACCAGAAGGAGATGTTTATAAATTCTGGGGTCTTCAATTTCATCATAAAAAAGTATCAAAGTCAAAGAGACTTCATAAAAAAATTAAATAAGAACTTGTAGAAACAAATTTTCTCACTTTCTCAGTAGCATCAGCAGATGCTCTGCTTCAGAAAGTGCACGCAGCACTTTTCAGAGTTCTCTCTGTATTGCTCACTGGCACCAATGCTTTTGGCAAGATAGAGCCTGCTATATCTTGTAGGTCCTACCAACAAGAGTGCCTTGAAAATGGGCAATCACAGGTACTGAAATGATACATCATCTCTATTTTTCTCCAGCAGTTAGCAGGAGGGACTGATCACTAAACCAGTTTAATTCAGCTCTTCTCAATCACTTGCAGAGATGAGAAAGTTGTTGGAGAGATATCACTGGAGGCTCTGGGATTTTCTTCTGAAGTCATTCTGAATTAGCTGCTAATGGGGAGCTTTCTTTGATAGCTCTTTTATAATTAAATGCAGCTGGATGGAAATCAACCACAAAGGGAACTCAAGTTTGTTTATCATTACTTGTGACTTTGTTAGCAGATGTTTTCTGAGTACCATGGTAGCTTGTTTAATTTGTTTCCGTGTAATGTGAAGCAGGTAAACTTTGATTAATAAACTGACAAGTACATTCCTTAATTTATTTGAGAAGTCTCCATCTATGACTGTTAGAGCACATATGCCAAATCCCCAAAGAAAGGAAAAAAACCTGTGTGTATTTGAATTTTTTTTTGCTGTTATTTTTAAGTCTTAAGCCAGATGAGAACGTGCTGGTCTATAGCATAGCCTTCACCTTGTGATGGACACAACCACTTGCAAACCTTTGCCATGTGTGAAACCTGCACGTGTTGAGTTTCCACCAGGCTGTTCTGTGTTAAGTTATGAGCAAGCAGTCACCTCAGTTTACAGCTTATTTGTTTTTATGTTAATTAAATTGGAAATAGCCTTAATTTCGATGCTGTGTGTGTGTTCATTCTCCTGAACCATGGTGGCTGGCTGCCCACAGCAACTCATGTGTAGCCAGGATGAAATGTTGTATTTGATATAATGCTGGAACAGGTTGCCCAGAGAGGTAGTGGGGGCCTCATCTCTGGAAACATCCAAGGCCAGGCTTGCTGAGGCTCTGAGCATCATGATCTAGTGTGGGATGTCCTGCTTGCTATGGCAGGTTGGACTAGGTGGCCTTCAAAAGTCCTTCCAACTCAGTGCATTTCATGATTCTTTATTTCTAGTAAAGAGTTATCTTAGAAGGAAATATGAGTGTGCAAATGTGAATGATAGAACTTGAATGCTTAGATGCTTTATTTCCTAAATGAGATGTCTACATCTACGTGTGAAAATCCTGGCCCCAGCCCTTCTGCTGTGCAGATTGAGCGTCCGGTGTGTTGGCTGAATTCTCTGAAAACCCTGCAGTGTTCCAAACAATATTTAGAATTAAATAGATGGGCTGCTTCCTGCAAAGTGTTTCAGATTAACAACTTGGGGGATAGTTACTAAAATTATATAGGAAATAGATATGCAGCAGTTGGTTCCCACACATGAAGTGAATGGTTTCTTTCTTATCCTTCTTTCTATGTTACGTGTTTCCCTTCCTTCTCTTTCACACTGCTTCTAATTTGAGAGAAAATTGCATTGGCCTCTGTCTAGTTTGATCTCCTGCATGGCAGAGCTGAGCCTACCTCAATATGTAGTATTTATTCATATTCACTCTTTTTATCTTGCTAATAGTGAGGAATTAGACATCTGCTGAACATCACAATGTGTTGTGTGGAGCAGCAGACCTGTGTAGCTGTGCTACCATTAAGTGAAGGGTGGTCATCTTACACTGTCCATGTCAAGGCCACCTCCACAGGGTCTGCACACCAGAGGTTGCTGAATATCACCAGCTTGTGGAAATAAAGAATTAGAAATGCACAATTTAGGATAAAACCCAACACTGGATTTATAGATGGAAGGATGCCAGGGTATTGGGCAGATCTGGGACCACCTCATGTTCAGGTGAGACAAAGTTGAATTAACTCAGCCCCACTGGCTGCCTACAAGGTCATCCCTGCTGATTATTTTAATTTTTTGAGGAAATCAGTATCTTTTTTGGATACTAGTTGTCCCTCTCATTCTTGATACTTGAACTATAGATTCCCAGTTCATCATATTTTTTATAAGGAGCCCACTTGTTCCTTACTCTGTAGCTCAGGAAGTTGCATTTTAATAGTGACTTGTTCTATATGTTTTTAAATGGACTTAATGAGTCATAACTAGAATTGACAATGAGACTTGTCTTTTAGTGCAAAATACTGTAATGAAGCTTTCTCAACTGAAAATTTTAGGAGACTCTGTGCTTATGAAAGTTGTTGAGGCTCTTTGCTAGCAAAGTAAAATACAAGATTGCAGCATATTAATAACCTTTTTTTGCAAGTAAAACCAGATCTAATTGTGTGGTGCAGCCCCAGCTGTGAGCCAGCACCAGCCTTTTTTAAGTGCCTGAAAGTTGTCAACTAATTGCTGTGTGACAAGAGTGATATCAACACCCAAGACCATGGTCCTAAGAGGTGGAGGAAACCTGACCACTGCAATGATGGCAAGTGCTATTTTCTCTCTGGGGTAATGAGATCTCTGGGGGTGAGGTATGTTTTAAGTACTGGAAAACATAGGATGTGCTGGAAGAAAATTTAAAAAAAAAAAAAAAAAA
>VZTY01025651.1:234015-286212 GCA_013400935.1 Turnix velox
GGATAATTCCTGAGCATTCCTGACTCATCTTTTTTCAGAGCAGAATGAGGCATGAGATAGTAAATACTGGATTTTTTTTCCTTTATATTTCCATGAGGGGGTAGTGCTGGAAGCTCTCCTTACAAAACCCAGAGTTAAGGGATTATCAGAACCATAAGGTTTCCTGCATATATTCACCATACAAGAAGCAGATTGAAAAAAAAAAAAATAAAGGAGATACTATTTGATCAGCAGCTTCCTGCATATGGAAATCCTAGGTCACCTTGCTGTTGCTTGATGTCTAAAGCCTTGCTGTTCCTTGATGTCTAAAGCCTCACTGTTTAGTTTCTGTGAGGAAAAACCTGTGTTTTGCTTGAGCTTTAAGGACAAAGTCTTGGGAACTGTGAGATGCCAAGGAGTTGAGTGTGGAGCCCACACAGGTCGCTGAGAGCTGGTCAGGTAGTGACAGCTGAGATGGTTTTGTTTCAGCTTTTTCACACGTATTTATTCAATAAGGCTTTTGTTTTACTGCAACTGAGAAACACTACACGGCATTATCTTGAGTTTGAAGTGACAGCGCCAAGGGATCTTCAGTAAAGGATTTTGAAGGCAATTGAATCTGAAAAGTAAAGCTTTGTGATTGCTTAGTTATTTTTGAAGCCATGCTTGCATTTAAGATTTATGTACAAAAAAACCAGACTGTATCAATAGTAGTGAAGTGGTTTCAGGCCAAGCCTTTTTCAAAGAGACTTGTGAACAGAAGGTCATTTCAGAGTTCTTTCTTCTCTTGCAAAGAGACAAACACAAATCCCACCTCGCTGTATTTGTATAATATATAAGACATTATTATGCTGCTGCATTTTAGTAAGAGCTTGTACTTCCACAAAAATATCTAGAGCTTTATTCTTGATTACAGCATGCTGCCAACTGCAAGGAAAAGCAATTGTTATCCTCAGAGTTTCAGTGACCTATTAGGAAGATATAAATTGTGACAAGATTTGCCCCCCCACCCCCCGTAAACTTCTGAAGCTTCATCTTACAGTCTCTAAGCCCCATCTTAAAAATACATAATGCAGGGACTTTGTTGAATCCTCTGATGGTGCTACAGTATTGAATCATCTTTATGTAATTATGCTGCTGAATATAAAGTATCATTGTTTTTGGTATCTTTCATGAAAGCTGTTTTGACCTTCAGATTAAAGGATCCATATGGATTTCCAAATGAAAAAGTTGGAGCTCCTGTTCAAAACTAGAGCTCCAGTTTGCAGTTTGGCATGCAGACATCAGATGCACTTCCACTTGAAGGAAAAAAAAAGAAAAAAAGGCAATTGTGCATCCCATCTGAATTTTTCTCCTGGGTAAACCCCTTATAAATGAGTGCCTGGTGCATAATGAGGATGGGAGGTTAGCTGTTCCCACTGAATTCCTTTTCAAAGTGCAAGAAAGATGTAGAGCAGCAAGGAGAAATCCATCGGTATTTGAGCTCAGTAGGATGAAGAGGTTTGCTGCTGGGGGAAGATCAAGAGGAGGCAGTAGGAATATTTTGGGCACTTCTGAAGGAGAGATGGAGACCATCTGGTAGAGAGGATGCTTAAAGGAAGAATGCCAGGACAGAGATAAAAGTAAAGGGAAAGGAAATAGTGACTGAGTAACATCAAAGAGCAAGGCTGAACTATAGAGGAGAAATGGAGAAGTAACAGTGACCCAACATAGGGAACCCAGAGTACAAATGGTGGCACTGGGTGATGGTTCCATATGACTCTGGGAAGGCTCAGGGGGAAAAACTCGGTGTTTTAATTTCAGGGAAGTCTCCAGGAAAGTGGTGCTGACATCTTTGGAAGGCTTATAATTTAAAACTGATGCAGTAAAGCAGGGTTCCTGCTGTCTCAGAAACACTGTCCTGGAGTCTAATCCAGATACTGTCACTGTAGCAGAATTTAAAATGGAGAGAAGCCAAGAAAGGATGTTTCTGCCCTCATCAGCATCTTTTCATTTGAACGATTTTAAGGGTATTAGAAGTTTCCGTTGAATTGCCTCCTAAGGCTCATGTCCTGAAGGCAATGGTTGGTGTGTGGTCCTTCTCCGGCTTGAGCTGGAGCCCATCTCATGTGAAAAAGAGAGATGCTGGTTTTGCTTTGCTTCTGCTGAAGGAGAAGAGCTGTTGACTTGACAAAGCCTGGGAAACATTTCTGTCACTGGAATTCCAATGAGAGTGAAACTATAGCATTCCCCACGTTTTCTGTGGGTAAAGCAACACGGAGGGTAATGACTGATATTCCCTTGTGCCTTGGTTCTCCTTAGCATTCCTTGTCACCAGCCCTAAAAGCAGAGCTTAGAGGCAGGTGACAAGTGTAAAAGTTGTGCTCCTGTCTCTCTCCACCTTCCTTCTCCCCATCTGCCTTTAGGAGACTTTGTGCATCCTAGAGGAACTGTGCTCCTGAAGATAAATATCTTTTTGGATCAAGATCAAGGCTTGAAATAATATCTTGTCTAACTTTCCCTCATCCCCTTTTTGTTTTTTTTTTGAAAAAAAAACAGGTGTGTTCCTTGTTACAGAATTCAGCCCAAGGGAAGAAAAAGAAGAAAGTACTTCCAGAGGGTGATTAATCCCATCTTTAAACAAGTGTGTAAGACAGGTAGGGTAAGTCTTTCTCTCTCTCTCTCTCTCTCTCTGAAAATGCCAATCTGTCACCACTATCTATAGAAGGAGCCTTCACGAGTAGCTTTTAGAGTAGGTGTTTGACTTTTACACTGTTAAATTTAGATGAGATGATTGCCACTTTTGAAGTCAGTCAAAGTGTTTGTTTATCAATGATTAACCATAATGGATTGAAAAGTTGGGAGAGATAACAAAAGTGAAGCTATAATGCCATTGATGGAGATATCACAAAATAAGAAATAGCAGGAAGGGCAATTGCAGATGGTTAGCATTTACATCCCCCATTGTTTTTATTTTACTGCTAAATCTTCCCAGATTTTGGGTCTCGTTTGATGTGAAGAAGGAAAAATTTGCCTCTGCTCTGGTGCAAGCGAAAAGCTGCTGGAATATTTGTAGGGTAAAGAAAGTGATTTGTCCTGGAAATGTCAATTCTTATATAGAGGGTCATTAATCCATAAAAACAAATTTGCAAACATTTATAAGTTCCCTTCAGCATTGTTGGTGTTTTACTTGACGTGCTTCTGACTGTTGCTTAGAATGAAGATTACACTCAGAAGATTCTGCAAGGCAGGAGTTTGCAGGTCTTGGTTTTGTGTGGTTTTTTGCCCTAGTGTATACAGTCAGTTTTACTGAAATAAACATGCTTGTCATTGGAGAAAATTAATCATATTTTAGGCTGACACCCAAGGGTTTCATTGTGTGTACGGAGCTTTCACCAGTCATAACCACATTGCGAAAGTAAACAGATAAAAATCACTTTTCCTATACAAGCTTGAAGGAAAAAAAAGTAAATAAAAATCACTTTTGCTATACAAGCTTGAAGGGAAAAAAAAGCAAATGCTCAGAAGTTTGAGAATTTTGGGACGATAAGAATTTTTAAACAAAGTTGGAAAAGGCATATGGTATATGGACGGGAAATCCTGTGGTAGTTTTGATTTTAGACAGGGGGGAAAGAAATAGTTGCTTAGGTTCATAAATCTATTGTGTGCAGTATTCAAGTAGAGATTCTTCATGATGTTGCCTTTCCTCTTTCTTTAAAACATTTCTTTCAAGTACAGATGGACCCAAACCGCAAGATTGGGATCCAGATTTGGAGTTGGACTTGGACCTGCCATCCATCAGAGTGTGGATACATTTCAACCAAGAATCCAAGGTCAAGTTCTGCTGGATTTAACAGCCCTACTGCAAAGGTTTGGATTGAGACAATGTCCCTCCCTCTCCTCTATTTCAAGATTCGATTTGACATGATCTCTAGCTTTAAGGTTTTTAAACTTTAAAAAGAAAGACTTCAGAATCATAGAATGGTTTGGGTTGGAAGGGACCTTAAAGATCCTCTAGTTCCAAACCCCCTGCCATGGGCAGGGACACCTCTCACTACACCAGGTTGCTCAATGCCTCATCCAGCCTGGCCTTAAACACTTCCAGTGTTTAAAAACAGTAATGAATTTCTTATCTCCAGCCTAAGCCTCCCTTCTTCCAATTTGCATCCATTATTCCTAATCCTGCCATCTTGGACCCCTATTAAAAAGTCCTACCCCAGCTTTTCTGTAGCCCCCTCCAGGTACTGAATGAAGTAGTGGGCTGTGATTGCTGCTGTGCCTGAAGGATGAAATTGTAGATGGGAATCCAATGCACTGAGTGCTGCTGGATCTTATAGCAAGAGACAGGAGCTGCTTAAAATGTTTTCCAATCTAAATACTGTCCAAGGTCAATTAAGAGTACTAGGATCCCTGATTTATAATCCACTACTTTCACCACAGTATGTTTGAGTAATACTTGACCTGTTCCTAGAATAATATATAATATATTAATAAAATGATCTACCTATATGAAGAGGAAGAATTAGCCTGCAAATGCTCCCAGTTCCTCTACAGGCTATGAATCCCTCATATTTCCTAGATTAATGGCTTCTAATCCGTTTTTAAATGTTCCATGTGGATAGTGAAGGCGTAACTATCAAAACACTGTAAAATCACAATGTCTGTGTAGCTATAAATTACTGTTTTCAAAATGAGCTGGAGGTCTCCAACTTACTCCTAAGTGCAAAATTTTTGGTGGCACAAAACTGCTGAAAAATTACTCGAACCAAGTTTTCTGCCTTTTGCCACACGGAAAATAATTACAGCTCTGCCCACTAAGCCCACAGAAGGGTCTGTGCTGGTGACACTGAAAACTAGTCCTAAATAGTTTTAGATTGGAAAAAAAAAGTCAGATCAATCAACTGAGGATTTTTTGCATATTTTTCTGACAAATCTCTCATTTTTCCTCTGTGAAATTCTGAATTACTTTGAACAAGACAAATGTTGAAGGTGAGTTAAGTGATGGGTTTAAGAAAAGATTTGGGTTTAAGAAAAAACTTTTGAAGCAGAATTGGCCAAATATACTGGGCACTTCAGAAAGCAGGTAAAAAATCACCTACTATTATTTGATTTAAATACAAACGGAACAATTAATATCAGGGTAGGAAAAGATAGATAATTTAAAAGATCATTAGGATAGCTTTTTACATGGGACACAGAAAAAAACCTTTACAGATGTTATTGGCTCTTAGGGGTTATCCCAAACTAAAAATTTGGAGAAATGCCTCATTTGAATTTATACTCCCTTAGTGATCCATCAAAAAGGATTCATCTCCTATTCAAATGACTAGTCAATATGTTAGTCAGATCAAATACCTCTAATAAGATGCTAAAAATGCTTCTGAGGAACAGGGGGATTTCTTTAACAAGCCATAAAGTGCTTTTTAATCCATTTCTGACTTGTTAAGTTCTTTGTGATTCTCACAACTGTTCCTTCATGACGCACTTTCCATCCTTTGTGCAGAAGGAAAAAATCAAGGTGTAAACCAAGGGCAGAGCAGAAATTCCACTCTGATTGTTCTCAAGGCCACCCTGTTCCTTGTTGTTTTTTCTTATCTCACATAGATTTAAGACACTGATGCTGGTGGGTGTTTTTGGCTTGATAAAGTTCTATTTCATGAGATTGCCAAAATGTAGAGTGCAAGTTTTGTTAAAGATACAAAAGAAGTTAAAGAAACCTTGTTGCCTCACTGCAGCGGGGGTAGGAGATTTTGAAGAGAAGAAGGTGCTCTTGGTACCCTGAAACAAGGAAAATCTGGATTCTCAATTGCTTTGCAAACAATTTTGAAGCTGCTGAGTGATTTGTCCAGGAAAAGTGGCCTAATATTGTGGATTTGCAGCAGACACAGCCTCAGCTGCATGGGACCCAGGGACGTAGGAGTCCTCCAGATATATTTTTATAACAGTGGAAAGAAATACTGAATAGATGAAGATGTGATGAAGAGGCTGAGGAGAGGGTGTCTATTTGCATATCTTCCTGGTCACATCAGCAGAGCAAAATTCTTCTGTAGTTTAGCTCTGAGTTTAAAGAATGATCCTTAACATTTGCCTGATATCTGAGATGTGTTTCCCATCCCAGTGATATCGGTGATAAAATTCCTCAGCCCATTTTTCTTCAGCTGAGAACTTCCATTTCCTTTGTATTTTTTTTTGGATTTTTTAAAAATTATTTTAAAAAACTAGTAAGTTTTAGGATCCGAGCTTGAGTTAGGAACTAAATCCTTAATTATAAAAATAAAAGTATTTCTGCTTTGTTTTNGCCCATTTTTCTTCAGCTGAGTTTTCATATCCTTAACTTCCATTTCCTTTGTATTTTTTTTGGATTGTTTAAAAATTATTTTAAAAAACTAGTAAGTTTTAGGATCCGAGCTTGAGTTAGGAACTAAATCCTTAATTATAAAAATAAAAGTATTTCTGCTTTGTTTTCCTTCCTGACTTTGTTCTCCTCTTAAGAGATCAGAGTAAGCCAAGCCTCTCACAATCCACTCTTTGGAGATAACCCTTAAAATGGCCTATTAAATTGCTCTTATGGCTTCCTTTATTTGCTGAAAACACAGTATATCTGACCATCCTTGTAAATTATGATGGATTGAATTTGTAGCTGGTGTTGTAATGTATTGCACACGGGTTTATCTCTCGATTTTGAGTGGAACATGGGGCACCATCCTATAACTTATGCTTTTATTCAATAAAAGTAAACGAGTTTGTTCATGAAAATAAGTTTTGCAAGAGTAGGCCTGTGGATACCAAGCATTTTGGGACTGGGAAAATAAATAGCAACGTTTAATAAATATACAGTGCAGCAAGACTATGTTTATTAGATTTCTGATGTTTTTATCTGGCTCCTATAAAGAAGGGGTTGGAGCTGGGACAGCAAATGGTGCAGGTAAATTTCCTACACTATGGAAGGGTCTGGTATTTACTTTATGGGAAGCAGACCTGAGCAGATGTGAAAAGTTCAAATAAAGGAAGGCCAGATTAAACGCACTTTTGTGGCTGGAAAATCAAAACAGATGTTATTATTCAACCCCCAAAAAATCTCTGTGCACTAAAGTAGCATTAGGTGTCTGATAAGTTACTTTTTTTTTTTTTTAAAGTGAAAATAACAAAACGATTATAAAATTATATAGGCTGATAAAAGGCTTTAAAATATTTTCAGTGAGTTGAAGTATTTGCCCTTCTAGCTAATGGGAAGGGGTAGAACCTAAGCAAGTCTTAAAGTACCTATAGAAATAGGAGGATTTTTGAATGGAGACTCAAGAAAGAAAGGAGGAGTCAATGGAGGAGGGATGGAAGTGATTGATGTGTGTCAGAGAAATCAGAATTTAAGCTGGATCCATTTTACAACCTTCCAAAGTGTTTTCTGGAGACTTGCCCATATGAAAAGGGGGGTTGGAACTAGATGATATTTAGGGTCCCTTCCAACCCAAACCATTCTATGACCTTGGTAGAGGATGTCAGGTGCTGAAGGCCCTCAGGAGCTCTCTACAGCAAGAACATGTTTGCAGGGTGTGAATGCTGGCAAATAATTTTACAGTTTATTTCTAATTAAGAGAAAATGAAATGTGTAGTCAGAAATGTGTGTATTAAAGAAAAAAAACTTAAATACAATATCTCAGGAGGTACAAAGCAGGTATCTTTGTGAAAGTCAACTCATGCAGGTACTGAAAAAAAATGTCTTTCTGGAGAAGATGTGGTTTGAAGGGATTTAAATGTTGACCTGGCGTCTTTCTGCTCCTGGTATAGAACTTTTCTGCTTTGCCTGGAGAGTTAAATGTAGAGTTAAATGTAGAGTACTTATCCTTGACTTACATGTCCAGGGGACGCATTTTTCCTCTTTCAAATATTGCAATTACAGGAATTAGCTCTTAATTTCAATCTAAAGCTTATTACAGGTAGTGTGGGCTCTGCTCTGTTCATAAAGCTCAATGTTTATGAGTAGGCAGTGATAACTCCTCTCAATATCTAGGTCATTTGTGTCGGGGTGAAAGGGATTGTAGCTCTTCAATCATAGTAGTCTATATTTTCCCCCTTAATTATTTTAAAATGCAATAATGGCAGAGACCAAACCTTTTGGGAAGGTGACTGTTTAGCCATCATTCAGACATTTGTTGACCAGTTCTTCCTGGGAAGAGAGTTAAACTGAAAAAAAGACCACTGAAAACACAATTAAATGTAACTGTAAGGGTAAAATCCTGATTTGCTTTCAGGCAATGACAGGTCTCCTAGAAGCCAAAACCAAAAGGTTTTTAAGGTCTGAAAATCTTATTTAAAAGCCTGTGTCTTAGTGACCTAAATCCAATTGAATTAGGGTGTAATTAAGACTTCCAAGACTCTTGGGGTTTATTTCTAAGAATTGCTTAGATGACCTGTGGGCAACTTTGAGCATTTTCAAGGGACTATAGTAATTTTAAATATTGTGAATGCTGCCCATTTCTTCCAGGGACTTCATCCAAACTCTGTAAAAATATGCATTCCTTAAGAAAAAAATTAATATTTTGTAGCTTTGAGACACAGATTGTATTATTGCCTCTTCTCATTCTCAAGGAGACAGTTTGGATAGTGCAGTCAAGTTATGAAGGTGGGAAAAACACGTGGGAAAAGAAGGGATTCTTTGTTTTTGCCTTCTCTCTTAATGTTGTTGCTAAACATCTTACTGATGCAAAAGGGTCAGGGAGAGCAAAATGTGTAAATAATTTAATAGGGAAAAGAACTGTAAGATATAGCAATTCACCAGAGTAAGGACAATGGAGTACAAAATGCCATAAAATATAATAGGCTTCTATGAATTGGCATGTGTTAGTGATTATGCAATCACTCATTTCCCACAGATTTCTTTTTATAGGAAACTTTGGAAAATCCCTGAAGAACTGACCGAGTCATTTAACCACAACAGGTTTCTTTTCAACATGGCTAGGAGTGGGCGAAGAATATTTTCACATATTTATCCACTGATGCCTTGTTTTCATCTGCTGGAAGCTGTGGTGCAGAAGGAGACAGGGGATGGTGGCTCAGTCCCATGTTGAGCAGGTCCTCCCTTCATCACCCACCCTGTGGGACCAGGCAGCAGGGATCCGGATGGAAATGGACTCATGAGATCAGGAGCTTTGAGGTTTGGTCCATCCTTGATGTTCCAGGCTTTGGGGAGGCTGAGGAGAGGGATTTCTGCTCCAGAGAGTGGTTCCAGCTCTGGGCTGGATGCAAATCCTTCTGGATTGCAGTGAGCAGCTGACTTTTCCTTGGTCACTGGGCAAAAGCCATCAGTTGCTTCCTTTTTGGCACAGACTGTTTAAATACTTATATTTCTGATAGTAACTTTTCTTCATCACTGCTCTTCATCACAAGCCCTTGATCTGCTCTTCTAAGTTCTGAAATATTTTTTTTTCTCCCTCCTTTTTAAACAGGTTTTACTCCTTGCAGTCTTCAGCACAGTTGCTCACAGCCTGAAAATGTCCCTTCTTCTTCAAGATGTGCTGCTGGAGGTCTGACCTGTCATGAGGCTGCCTTGCTCCAGGGAGGCCCTGACTGAAGGGAGGTTGTGGCAAGGTGGGGTTTGATCTCTTTTTCCAATTAACCTCTGATTTTCCTTGACCAGCAGAGTCTGAGCTGATAGTGGCTGGGCAAAGCATGTTTAAAAAAAACCCTGTCATTTCCAGCTGGCTGAGGGCAGAGCTTCTAAAAGGGGAAATGTCTTGATATTCACATAATAAGTTTTCAAAACTTTATCAGTAGAGAAACTCATGCATGATGGCTCTCCTCTTGCTTTCATTAAAAGCAGCTAAGAATTTTAGGTCCTTTGGAGTCAATCACTAAGAAATTGTGCAATTTTCCTTTCCTGCTTTATTTTTGCTGCCACCCATTGTTTCTCTTTAATTTTTCCATGTTTTTTACCTATGTTTCCAGTCTACCATGATGAAGGTATTGACTCAGTAGGAACTCCACTGCTTTGGGAGGTTCAGTGCCCTCACAAGAGGTTCAAAACTATCACTTACTGTCATTATTTTCTAACTTCAGCCTTTCATAACTTGTCAATCATTTCGTTTGACACATGTCAACACATCTCAATGATACAGTTCATTCTACCAGGAAGCTTGATAATGCAAACTCTTATTTTAGCTCAGGTGTAGGGTGCCTTTGGCAGGTAGCATCAGTCAATACAGGACCATGGGTAAATCCTAGGTGAAACTGCCTGTTTTTTTTCCTCTTGTGATGACATTTGCACCCAACCAAACTGCAGTGTGGGTTCAATGCATCTGAATTGAGCTCTCATTCAAACCTTACTTGGTAATTTTCATGCATGGATTTACCAGCCAGGATGCAAAGTTTTAAAGACTTGTGAGAATATTTCTGAAATGGGTTTTTTTGGGTTAAAAAATCCTTTTAAAAAGTAAACTCTGAGTTTTCTATCGTTATCATAAAACAAGGCATGAACAGACATTGGAGCTGCCCTTGCAGCACTGCATTGGCTGAGCCACTGAACGTCTGTGCTTTTAAAGTAGTGTTAATCTAAGGCAATGAGTTCTGAATAATGACTATATTTTAATGACTTGTCAGTTTTCTAAAACACATGCTGAAGTATTTTAGAAATCACTTAGTAAATGCAGTTCTAATTCTTTACCCATATTCATGGGCTGTTACTTAGTTTAAAAAAAAAAAAAAGGAGAGATCAGAAGGTTCAGATTTGGAGCAGCAAATTGCAGTGCTAATCTGCAGGTATTTCTCTTCTTGATATGGCCACTAATGTCTAATCTTAGTGACACAGGCCCAATCATTGGGCTTTTTAATTAGGGCTGGGATGAACTCTGTGCCAGGGACTTGGACTCTGGTGGGCAAGCTGCTCTGTGCAGGCTTTCATATGAAAATGTACAGTGTGTATTAAAGAACAAGCCTCAAAAGAACACATCAAGTTCATGCAAAGCCTGGAGAGTTCACAGGATCAGCTCTGGTAGGAGCAGCCTGCCTTTGAACCTCTGGGTAGAGTGGTGGTTGGGGCTGGTCATCAACAAGAAGTCTGTGGCATGAAAAAGCTCCAAGCCTTTTGATTTGCTTTCACTTCGCGGGAGAAAGGAAAGAAAACCTTGGGAATTATTTTTGGCACCCAAAATTTTATGGAGAAAGGCTACGGAGGGCATCTTCCCTGATGGATGTCATCTTCAATGTGGGCAAATCAGAGATGGGGTTTGAACCCAGACCTCCCTCCAGTGCCAGGTTTGCAATCACCAGGCCATGGGTAAGTCTGGATCATCTTCCTCTCTCTTTCCAAAAGGCTTGTCCCAGAACTGAAAAAAATTAAACCCTGCCAATGACATTTCTGGGGAAACAGATACCTCTTTGTGAAATATTCAATGCTGCTGCAATTTTTTTTGATAAATTGAGTTTTGCTGAACTTCTAGCTGGAGGCTGTAATGGTCATGACTGGTCTGAGACCTCAGTGTTACCATGTGTGCCCTTATGTGACTTACTGTCCCTCTTCTTGAAGTGTGTGACAGTGAGTTTTGTGCAGGGCTCAGTAAGAGGAGATGGATATTGATGTTTCTTTCCTCGTGAGATGTGGTTTGCTCTTGTGCAGAAAGGTCTTATTTTGAAATCCTTACTTAGAGTAACTCCCACGAGCTATTTCTCAAGTGTTCCTGAGCATGAAAGTTTTGATGATTGCCTTTTTCGTGTTTTCTTGCCACTTCTACATTTCTTTTGTGTGTTCCTTCATTGTTTCCAGTACTTCAGTTTTTCTGCAGTGACCACACCTATTGCTCCCATCTTCATGATCCATCTCCAATTGGAGCAACATTCTCTATCTTTTGTCTCTATGATCTCCTAATTAATTTATTTTTAATCTTCTACTTTACTCATATGTTTAGTCTTCCATCTTACTCAACTATCCACTAGTTTTGATCCTTACCAAGGAACTTCATCTTCAGTCCCTTTGCTCCCAGATAAGGTGGTTGAACTTAGACTTTGAAACCAAGGATTGAGCATGGACTTCAGAGAGAGTTAAATTAATGAAGACCATAACAGTGAATGCACAACAGGAGAACCCTTGGTTTAATTCTGTGAACTTGATAAACTCAACCTTTTGCTTTCTGTTTTTGTGCTTGGAGCTGTGGTCTACTCCATAAAGTATTTGGTGGGGCTCATTGAAAGAAATCAATGTCACTTCATAGCTCTCTTTTTCCATTGCTTTATATCTTCCTCCTATTCATAATGTTTGCATTTTTTTTATTCCTTCTTCCACACTGCCATTCCAATTCTCACCAGCATTTAATTTCTCTATTAAAGCTAATTAAACTGGTGTGAGCTGGATCACCAGGTGGCTTTTCCCTGAGCTTCCACAGCAAGGTTTTTCCATCAGCAGCAAGCTTGCAAGGGAATTTTGTTAAGCCACAGATAGAAGCCTAATGCTATTGGATACCAAATGCTTCCCCACTAAGGGTTTTTTCTACCTGATGAATTTGCCAGGAAACATTATATGTATGTAATTATTTTTGAGCAGGAAGGCTCAGGAGCCCCCAGATTGGAGGGGTAACAGAGGGCAAATGGGATGTGGTGAGTTGGTTAGGGGAAAGATTGGTGCCTCTGAAGTTAACCAAGTGCTTGTGTGTCAGGGGGAAGAGGCTCTGCATCTTCCAGCTATCTTTTTCTCAGGAGAAATTTGGGGTAGGGAGGGAAAAAAAGAAAAAAAAAATCCCTTGATTAATTTTTGGAAGTTCTGGAGGATTGGCACCCACCTTTTGGATAGTCTGTGCATGGTTTATCCTGCAAGGACCTGCCCAGGGAAGTTTTCCTGTATCAAATGCTAAGCAGTGTAAAATATGAGCTACTCAGGGTGAATTGCAATTTTTGTAGCCTTCGTTTTGACATCATTTGCATATTGAGAATCTGCCTTGGGTTTTCTTGTTTTCATTCTTTTACAAGAACATTTACCTGAAGAAGAGCTTAGTTCTGAGCAAACGAAACAGGCATTTTTCTCTGCAGTTGACTTTAATCCTAGCAGAAAGAATTAACACTGAGAGCAGAAAACCTTCTTTGGGTCCTACAGGGCATTAGAAGATCTCAGGTACTGGCTGCTGGTTTAATAAAAGGATAGGATTTCCATTTACTTCAGGCAGGCTTAATGTATTGTTCTAGTAGTGAGACAGTCAGAATGAGTCAGGAGCCAAAGAATACACTTTATAGACACAAATAATCGTAAATTCAGAATGTCACCTTTAGGCAGAGGCATTTTTATTATTGTTAGTGGAGCTGCTGAGTAGGTTTGATGTTTTATTCTCTTGAGTACTAAATGTTCCAGAGTACCACAGCCCTATCTTTATCAGGCTCACAAGGAAGGGAGCACAGCCAAACTTGCTTCCTATACTTCTCCGTGATTGATAGCAGATGGCATGCTTTAAAATAAACCTATCCATTAGCAGTCCTCAGTGTTTTTACTCAAGGCATTTACAACTGTCTCAAACCAGAGAACACATTTGCTGGGTGAGCTCGTTTCAGCCTGTAACAGCTGTACAGGTGCAAATCTTTCATTAACTCTTAAACCCTGGCGAAATAAAGCACCGAGTTGTATTTTATTTTTAGAGGAGAGGCTGCTCTTCAGAGGAGGGAAGTGGATTCTGGTCCTCCCTTTGCATGTGGCAGAGGTTTGTGTTAATAAACTCTTATTAAGATAAGAGTTCTAGAGAGGAGGGTTCAGTGGTTTTAAAAAATTTTCTAATAAAAAGGCAATTTTTAGGATGTCATATTGCCAAGAGAGACGTATGATGTGTGTGCTTTTTAAAGGGTCAAACAGCAAAACTGGGTGGTGTACTCAGGACTGGGGTTACTGGGGGCCAGCAGACACCACCTCCTTGTGAAGCAGCACCCACTATGACCCCCTAGCAGAGGGGCTGCAAGTGTGTGTGTGTCCCCCCAGGCTCACACTGGGGTTATTTTTCTCTCTGATTTATTGGAGAGGCATAGAGAGACATACATTCCCATGCCCACACACATATACATCTCCAACCTGATTCTGAGCTCATAGCTGGCAGGATATTCCATAAATAAATTGCTGAAATCTGTCCCTATATTCTGCTGATTTTGCCCAGATTTCTATGCAAAAAGCCAGAAAGGACATTGGGATTTACCCCCTTGGTCCTTCTAACACAATGAGCTTCCAAGCACCTCCCCAAATATTAGTACCCTCGCAGGCAGAGCTTAAAATATTAGTAGAACATCTTTAATATTAGCATTTAGCATTAATGTTAAGACAAGATCTTAAAATATTAGAGGCAGATAAAACAGCATTAACTGGGGGTAGAGGAGTCATTAAGCAGAATAACCCTCACTGACTTAAAGGGATGCTGACACTTGAACATGGAAACCAGCCCAGCTGATGGGGGAACTTCACAGAGAGACAAGAGGATCCTTTCATTTCAAAAAAGGAGGTTGGAGAGACATAGGTTTGGGATTTGAAAGCTGGTAAATAAAACAACATGGCAGAGAAAGTTAGATAGAATGTGCCACCTCGTTAGTGGCCATCCAGGCCTA
This sequence comes from Turnix velox, assembly GCA_013400935.1. Classification (NCBI taxonomy): domain Eukaryota; kingdom Metazoa; phylum Chordata; class Aves; order Charadriiformes; family Turnicidae; genus Turnix; species Turnix velox. The sequence continues at coordinate 248,530 of VZTY01025651.1, forward strand.
TGTTATTTTCCTTAAGTTGGAAAGATAAAACAAAAAGGCAATATTCTGCCACAAATAAATGGAAATTGAGCAGGTTTTTTTTTTCCTTGTAGAAACACAAAGTAGGAAGAGAAAAATCAAAATGTGCTCTGTGTTGGAAGTCCACGTAGGGTAATGGAATTGCTAAAATGATTTAGCCTGATGGACTCTGGCTAAAGTGACCATTTTAATGAGAAAACAGGCAAAAGTGTGGAAACTTGAGCCTTGATACCATGGAGGTGGGGGTTACTGCCAGCCTGGGGAGACATCCTATGGTGGTGAAGCTCCAGAGCAGTTAGGACTCTGTGGTGGCAGCAGGGATGTCGGTTCTGCTCTGTAAGCACCTGGAGGATTTGGTGCTAAATCAAAGAGGGTGGGGAGGAAATAAAAACAAGGCCAGCTGTAGACATAAGAAGTTTAAGAGCATCAGTACTTGCTTCTGGCTAATCTCTCTTGATGACTCCTGTAAGCAGGCAAAGGCTGGTCGTGCCCGTTAATTATTCAAAGCCCCCGCACCAGTTTCATAGCTGAGTGGTGTAAGAGGATGTGCTGTGTCCCCATTTCTCAGCCCAGCTGGGGGAAAGGGATGAGAGGGAGCATATTCTGCCATCACTGAGTGACACCCCACTTTTCATGGGGGAAATGTGAGGCCAGAAGAGGCTGTAAGTGCTGCTGCCAGCCTGGCACCATGAAACTTCACCTGCTGTGAAGGTTCTGATGCAAAGAAGGCTTCAGCATCCTAAAACAACCTGTACCCTGACTTATTTTGAGGGGTCAGGTTTGCATTACTGCATGTAGGTTAATAACCCAAGAGGTGGAGTTCTATTTGTTAGCAGTTCAGCACAGAAGGAAAAAGAGGACCTATCATCAGGTCCTCATCATTCCCACATCCTCAGGCTGTTCAAACAACACAGCTTCAAGATATTTTTCCTCTTTAATATTGACATAAAGGCTCGGAATGGGAATAGGATGGCAAGAAGATCTAGATATGTGTTCTTCCTGTCTTGTTTCCCAAGAAGGCTGCCAAAGCAATTTCGTACATCCCACATCATGTAAATAACTACTAAAAGAAATAGAAAAATAATTACTGAAAAGTATCTACTCTAGGAGATCCTGGTTCTAGAGACAACTGTTGATATAATGTTGGTACTTGGAGTAGATGTGTATCTATGGCTGGTCTATATATCTGTTATACCCTCTTTTAGTTTCATTATAGCAAATAGAATGTATTTCATCATAGCTTTTGGAATTGTTGATAGATTTCTTTTGTGGGGTTGAGTTTTTGTTTGGTGTCCAGGGCTGCTCACAACCACTGGGATGTTTTAGCTTGGAAGAGGGAGTCTAAAACACTTGTTGATGACCTCTGCTCTGTTCTCTTATCTTGTTCCACTGGCTTTGAGTGGGAAAATACAACCAGCTCATTCCTGATGTGATAGAATCAGAGAATGTGTTGAGTTAGAAGAGAACTTCAAAGGCCAACCCCTTCAGTGACCAGGGACATCTGGAACTAGATCAGGATGCTCAGAGCCTCATCCAGCCTGGCCTTGAATGCTTCCACCACCTAACTTTTCAATCTGGGCCAGTGTCTCACCACACTTGTGGTCAAGAACTTTTACCTGATGTCCAACGTAAACCTTGCCCTTCTCTAGTTTGAGAAAGCATTGCCCTTCAGGGGGTCCCTGAAGAATCAAAAATAGCTTTGCACAAAATACCCTCTATGATATGCAGAATCAGATATGTCTGGTTGCCACTGACCCTCAGTGTGGTTATTTCCAGGAGTGGAGGTGGGCAGGTGTGGAAATATTTATGGACATTGGCTCACATATTCCTGCCAAAATGCAGGGAAACATCTTCTTACTCAAATGAGAGTCAATTTTGCTCACAAAGTAAAGCATATTCCTCGAGCTGAGGGCCAAAGAGCAGAGTTTGTTGTGATACCACAGGTTACAGCAAATTACAATGAGGCCTTTAGAGTAATAGTTTCATTTAGTCAACAAAGAATAAAAGAAAAATCCTTTCATCACTTCTCCAAACCCTTTATTTATTAAGAACCTGGAAAGATGTGACATGATGACTGAGAAACAAGCAAATTTTTGCCTGGGCATAATCCAGCACACTCAGAAGTGAATTTGCTCTGTAATAGCAGATTCTGAACTAAGCAGTAAGTCCCAGTCCCATCACTGAGCTGGGAAGTGCTGGAGGGTGGCCAAGGGGAACAGGGAGAGAGAAGGGGCTCCACTTAATCCCCAGTAGATTTGGCCTTCCTATAAATCAGATGGATTTCTGATACTGGTCTCCATGCCATTCATTGCAGTTTTGCCAGTAGTAAATCTGTGCTTGAGCTGAAGAACACCCCATGCCCCTTGCTTCCTTGCCAAAACTCAACTCAGCTAAAATAAATCATATTTTAGGAAGCTAATTACACGGCCAAATAACAGAAAGGTATTGAAAAAAACTGTTGTATGCCTAAGATTAAATAAATTTACATTGGCAGCAAGGAAAGCATATACTAAAAATAAATGTAGCAGCATGGCAAAAGAGTAAGCAATGGAATTTAAACAAAAAAAATGTAATGCTGAGCACTGGGAATAGTGTTCAGGCTTTTTAGAGACTTGCACACCTATTGCACAGAAACTTCTGTGGTTTGAAACTGTTCTGTATGAAATTTGCTGATTTGTCTTATTGTATTTCTTGGAAAATTTATTATTAGTATGTATTGGGGACGATATATTTAAGGGCTATTTGTCAGAGCATGAAGTGATAAGACAAGGGGCAATGGTTTGAAATTAGAGCAGAACAGGGTTAGAAAAAAACTCACCATGAGGGTGGTGAGACACTGGTCCAATGGTGAGACTCATTGCCCAGAGAGGTGGTGGAGGCCCCATCCCTGGAGGCATTCAAGGCCAGGCTGGATGAGGCTCTGAGCAACCTCATCTGGTGCAGGATGTCCCTGCTCTTTGTCAGGAGCTGGTCTAGATGGCTTTGAAAGGTCCCTTCCAACCTTACAGTTCTATGATTAATTGCCCTACAAGGTGTATATATAGGTCCCTTCACTATCTTCTCTGCTTTAAGGGGACAACAGCTGAAAGATGGATGAATGATCAGCTAGAAAAGCAGGAGCGACCTCAACAGACCCAACCTGTTAAGAGAAAGGGCAAGGGAGGAGGGGCAAGAAAATAAAAACCAAACCAGCAACTTTTGGAGATTTTAAAAGTTTCCTGATGGATCAGCATCCTTGAGATTAAACATTCCCATATGCAGGTTGACATTTTAAAATGTAAGTCTTCTGGAAGATAAGGAGGAAATGGTGAGAAATGCAACCTTCAATATTTTGAAGCCTGGTTTCCGCTATTCTCTGTCAGTTGGCAAAACTTTTCAGGGGGAAGACACAAGCCTCAAAAGCTTCAAAATCCATGCAGTATGATGCCTGCCTTTGCTTACAGGTTTCCTCCTGTTCCTTACACATTTTGTGTTGAAACTCTTCTACACCTTGGGAGGAGATGTGTGCAATCCCTTCACCATTGCTTTTCATCTCCCAGACAGATGTTTTAGATCAGTCTCTCAAAAGGGATCAGTTTAGCCATCAGAAAACACTGTCAGGAAAGATTTGCTATGAGGGAGATGAAACCATGAAATAAAGTGGAACTTCTATCCCCATTTGGGTGGGAGCTGTGCTTTGGCTGGGGAATCTCAAGGGGTTGAGCACGGTGGCCTACCATGTGCTGGAAAAAGGAAGAGATGACAGGACTCAGCAGTGATCAAGCAAACGCTGCTTCTGAGAAGTAGTCTGATCACTATTGTTCAAGACAATACAAAAGACAAGTTCAAGACAAGACAAGCACTACCTGTTTTGGAATGGCAGGAAGGTGATCTTGTCACTGGAGCAATGTAAGGTGGGACAAGCTGCAGCCAATGGTCCCAAGTTCCTGCTAGTCCCAAAGATCCCATGGTTTCCTTATGGTAAAGGTGTGACATACAAGTCGCAGCTGAGCATCTGGATTTGATTTCCCTTGTGTTGTTCAGAACCAGGGATGATTAACACACTACTGATGGTGGGAATCAGTATTTCCTGGCTCCAAGTGCTCTTCTGATGGTGCATCTTTTTATTTCTGCAAAATGTTCATTTCCCTCATGTAAGAGACTTGAACTCCTCCATGTTTCCCATACATAGGTGGCTCTGAAGCCCAGGTGGGACAATCCAATCCTCCTGTCCTAACTCAGTATCTTTTTGCCTCTCCATAGATGTTTTCTCATCAAACAACATATCATTTATGTTTTTCTTTTTTCCCAGAAGGTTTTGCTTTGTTTTGTGTCCTGTTGTGGCCTGTTCATATGCTGAGCTGGAGCTTCACTTGGCAAATGTTCTTGGTCAGCACTACCTGTTTTGGAATGGCAAAAGATCCTACCAAGGATTGTGTCCCTGCTCCAATAACAGAATCATGGAATTGGAAGGGACCTTCAGAGGTCATCCTGCAGTGAGCAGGGACATCCTGCACTAGATCAGGTTGCTCAGAGCCTCATCCAGGCTGGCCTTGAATGCCTTCAGGGATGGAGCCTCCACCATACCCTCTCCTTTGTCCTCTCCTGTCTGTGCTCAGCCACGGCTGATGCTTTTCTCTTTGGGGGGAGTTTCTGCCGAGCGGTGCCTTTGCCTGCCTGCATCCATCTCCTCCGTGCTGGAGGAGTTTGCATTGTGTGGTGTTTTCCTCTTCATTTATTGCAAACAAATCTGGTCTCTGCCATTTGTTTACTCTTAGACTCTGTCTTTATGCCTGGGTATGCATTTTTAATTAGATGCGCTTCAGTTCTTTCGCTGCTTGTTAACACTTTCGGATGGGAAGGACGGCCCTGCAAGCCTTCTCCATGCTTGGGAAGTTCAGATTTCTTCATCCTCCCCATGATTATAATCTGATAGAGAGGCTTGTTCCCTACCTGCCTTGTCTGCTGGGTTTATGTGTTTTCATTTTGGACTTTTAAGGTTGTTCCTTTACACCACCGGGGTGATCCGAGTGTGCTTCTCCTTGAAAACACCCCTCATACAGAGAAATAGTGTGTTGGGCTATTTGTCTGGGCTGTTTCCGGGCTTCAGCAGCTCCACTTTGGATGCCTGACATGGAGAAGTCCTGGACAAAGCCCACAGTGTGTGCAAGGATCAACTGCCTGCATTGTGAGAAGTCCTCCTGCACATGCAGGGAGGGTCCCAGAGATCAGGAATGCGCCGGGTTAGCCTTGAATGCCTCGGCCATCCATCCCGTGAATGGAGGATGGATGTGTCTGGAGGGGAATACTGGAGTCCTGAACACACGACCCAAAAAAAAAAAAGCATCTTTCTTGACTGCCAGTATTGTTAAAGCACTAATTTTTTTTTTTTTAATAGCATGAGCCCCTTTGTGCTTCCACTGTTTTCTTCTGCCTCCCCTATATCTGACTCCTGCCACAGGCAAAGGGCTTCACCCTTTCCGGTTCCTTTCTGTGCCATCAGCTTTCTGGAGAGGATCTGGGAATGGGGATGGGCAAACTTGACCCCACTCTAACCCTTCCTTCCACTCTGCTGCAGTCTTTCACTTGCTCTCCTGTATTGTCAGAACGTTATGTTCTCCCAGATTTCATACCCTGAGAGGGACTACGAGGCTAAAAAGTGACTAAAATGGCTCTTTCCATCTCAGGCAGTCTTCCCTGACCCTGCTTTCTGGCTGGGGGCAAGGTTGCCAGAGGTCACTATCCACTTCAGTGTGCACAGAGATCGATATCTGCTGAAGCCAGTGCTTTAGATTTGCTCCTTCTCCCTTGCCAGCACTATATATTTCACGGTGAGAAGCCAAGAAACCTTTCCTCCTCCTTTCTAAGAAGAAGGGGGAGGAAGAAAATGAAGAAGGGGAAAAAAAAAAAAAAAGCTTTGTCTCCACACTTAGTCCCAGCAGGAGGGCATTGTGTTTGGCCTCTGCTCTGCTTTTTGTTATAAATTTGCATGGTGTGATGTTTGCTTTGGCTGGTGGGGCAGTAGTTGGCACATTGGCACTGTGGCCGGCTCCTTTGCTGGAAGATGGGTCCTCCCAGCAGCACGTGGACTGGAGATGCTGGGGCCTCGATCCCTGGAATAGCTTCAAAAGGTGAAGTGTTCTTTAGGATTTGTGGCCTTGAGATTCTGAGACCTGGATTTTGCACTCAAGCAACCCAATTTTTGGGGCAGGAGCAAAGAGCTCAGCACTGAGCCTCTAGAAAACATCCCTCCATGGAGCGACCTCATGTTGGCAGGGAGATGAAGGAACTAATAGGTCTTTTCTACTTAATTTCTGCTCTGAAATGACTCCTAAAATGGCTCTTCTCAGACTCAGAGCCAACCATTGCTTATGCCACACACCAGATCTTGCTTTCTTTTCTGCTCTTAACTCTTCAGAGAGACCTTTAAAGCAGACAAACACCAATATGGTGAGAAACTGAGGGAAGATACGGACTGGCCCACTCGTTAGCGCTGGAATGTGGAAACTATGAAGACATCTCTTTTTATTACCATAGCTGGAAAGCTCAGTCACTGAGTGGGCTGGAACACAATTTATACTACATGTGGTAGTTAAAAAAACCCTGCAAAAATGGGTGTAACGCTGGGCTGTGGTACAACTGGCCTTTCAGCCCCCACTTGAGATTCCTCCATCCCAGGGGGAAACTGTGGTTTGGAAGAAGAACCTGCATTTAATTTCACTCGGAGAACTTAGTGGAGTTGGCACTCCAAGAAAGAGCTTGAAGTACATTTTTTGCCATGATTAGTGGCCCCCTCACCACTATGTTTGATTATGTTGGAAGTGGAAAAGTGAAATTCTTATAAAATGATGATTTATAGTCCCTGATTAGCCAGGTAGGGTGCAGGGGTTGCGCCAGCTTGGTCATGGGACTCCAATCTCAACCTAGCTCATTGCTGTGAGCAAATAAAACTTCAAATGTAAAAAAGCTGAAAACACATCCTCCTGTTGCTCAGGGAATTTTCTTACTCATACGTTATCTTTCCTAGTAGTTGCAGTTATTTTGTCTCCACTAAAACCCAAAGTGAAACACTGCCCTGGCACTTTCCCCTTGATTTTTTTTGGATCTGCAGCAGCCAAATTTATTTTTATCTCCTGTCGTCTTTTCCCCTAAAGTTGTGCAAATCCTCAGAATAGGGGGCAAGGGGAAGAGCTAATTTTAAAGCAAGTCAATGCCAACAGAAGGTTTCTTCAGTTGCTCTGGGCAGGATTGTCCTGGGTGATGCTGCAGAGATGTGGCCACCTCCACATAGCACAGGGGGTAGGTGCCAAGTTGGGGAGATTGAATATTTTCCTTGTAGACACATAACTTTGCCCACAGGATTGAAGTCTCTTTCCTTTAATGCTCTGCTAAGCTCCTCTGGGAGTACAAAGCCCTGTCTTTGGAAAAGCACGTTAGGGAAAATTATCTCCATACAATCAGTTGCTGAGCAGACCTCTGCCTAGAAAAGTTTTGGTGGTGGGTGAAGGGTGGGACTTGTGAGAAATATCTTAGAGAGAACACGGGGTATCAGCACTTCATTGGTTCTCCCAGATAATCTTTTTACTGGTTTGCCATAAACTGATGATACTTTTTTTTTTATTTTATTTTTTAAAAATTTCTTTCTTTCTCCTTCTTTCCTTCTCCCCTTTTTCCCTGCCCAGGAAATTATTTTGAAACCCAGAGCTCCATTTTCTTTTGAATTTATCCAATTTCCTCCCCTCTCCCCAAAATCAGCAGTTTTTCCTTAAACCTTTGCTTAAATCTAGTGCACAATACTCAGTGGATTCCCAGCCTAAAAAACCAGCAGGATTAACACTGGCACCTGCTTTTGTGAGCAAACACAAGTGTGCCACTGTGTGTGTATAAGACGTGTCTCTGCAGACTTTTTCAATGTTTTATTAGAAAACTTTTATAATCTGAATATATGGCACATGTAGCAGCTTCTTACTTGCACTGTGATTTTATTCAGTGCTGGGTTAGTTGATGCAATTTGTGGTCAATGTCTGGAATCACATTCAGCTCCTGGTTGCTCTTCCTTTGAGTGCCGTTGCCACGCTCATTACTGCAAGGAATTAGCCACAATCAGTCATCTGTGGGGTCTAAAGTCTCTTGTTTCCAGCAAAGCACATCAGCCTCTCCTTGTGTGATGTGTCCAGGGGCTGGAAGTGCATCTTTAAATGGCTCTTAAAAGAAGAATGAGTTCAAATATCCATTTAGGTTTGTGTCTGTTTTGGGGATGAAGAGATGGGGATGTGAATGTTTATGAGAATGAAGTCATTTAGGTGCCAAGGTCTCAGGTTTTGAAAAGTTGGTTCATAAAATCCCTGTTGCAAAAGTACTTGTGGCATTGAGCCTGGTCTTGTGGGAGGTGTCCCTGCCTATGGCAGGGGGACATGAACTAGATGATTTTTAAGGTCCCTTCCAACCCAAACCATTCTATGATTCTATGTATAAGATAATAGAACTCACAAGTCTTTGGGATTAATCTCACAGGTTATTTCCTGTGGATGTTTCCTTCCCACTCATGTAGCCTGATAAAGTTTTGTATGAATTTATGTCTCACTCTTGCAACCTGATCAACACATATGGTTTGAAATGGGTTTTTGGAACATAAATTCTGTCCCCTCTCCTTCCATGAAGCACCAGAGACATTCCTGACCCTCCTTGGAAAGAGACGAAAGTGTCCCACGTCAGCCTGTGAACAAACTCCCCATCTCAATGCCAAAATAAGTAGAATAAATTATTTTCTTCAACTGCACATTTAAATGTTCTCATCTCTTTCAGGCGTTTACTTCGTTTGCGAATTCTCTGGATGTAAAAGCTTTTTGGTCAAATTTTTTTTGGACTCCTTGAGATCTGTCTGGAAACTGAGAGTGTGCTGAGCCTCATAGGTAAGCAGCAAATGCTGTGTGAGAAATAATAATACAAAAAAAAGCTACACTGAGCTGCATCTTTGTTAAATTCCAGCCAGACCCAACTCCTTCCTCGTTCTTCCAGCCCTGAGCCTGGCTCCCCCAGTTTGCATTGATTTCTCAGCCCTGGCTTAAGGGAAAGAGTTAAGCCTTGTTTCTCTCCCTCTTCTAGTTGGCAGAAAGTTTGCAGTTTAAAATTACATACTGACTCTGGTGTAGAGACACAAGAAATTATAGAGCAGACACTGTCCAGGACAACGTATAATTTAAAATGTACTAAAGAATGTATACCACATGGCAAAGTAAGTGAAGTGCTTCTTCAAATATAAGTGTTTTGCATAGAAAGGCTGTAATTATCCACTCCTAGGGAAATGTTTGCATTCATTCTAAATCAATATTTACTATTCATCTCTTGTGTTCAACAAAACAAGGATTTAACATTTTTTTGTTTTAATGAGGTACTAAGACTACAATAATACTCCAGTGTAATTGTCTTGCTACGAAATATTGCTATATTGTGTTGCTATTTTGGGAGAGCAAGGAAGTTTGAAAAGGAAGGGGAAGGAGGAAGGGGGTGTTGAGAGGAGGGGAGTAGTGGGGGGGTAATCCCTGTTTGTGGAATGTTACTGCAGTAAGACCACGATCCAAACTCAGCCAAGCAAGGAGGCTCCCCCTCTTTCAAAGAGACATTAAGCCATCTCTTCTTTAAGGCCCTTAACTGGGATCATTGGGGTGAGTCCTCCATCTCCCCTCTGAAAGTATCAGCCTCTCTATAATGATTCCTTTTCAACAACAAACGACCACGATGCAATTTCTTTTTCTGGGTTTTAAGGTTGGTTTGGGTTTGTTCTTTGATTTTTTGTTTGTTTTGTTTGGTTCCCCCTCCACCCCCCACCTCCCAGCATCTTTCAGCCAGGGTGGTAAATGGGCTGCATCCATCCCAACTTGTTGATGCAAATGGAGTTGCTTGAACTTCTCACTCCTGGGAAAATTTGGAGTGTGGGGGTGTGTTTTGCAGTATGATGGAGTTCTATCCTTTATCTCTTTTTAGATATTTTTTATTCTTCTATTTAGAAAATAATCTAGCTTTCAAAAGTTTGATATGGTACTTGAGGAGGACAGAACAAAGGAAAAAATCCTGCATGGGGAAGCTCAGTCCTTCTGAGGAGGATGCTGCTGAAGTGAGGTCATCTGAGAAAGAGCAGAGTCTAGAAGGGAAAGGCACATTTAATCACAGCCTGTGCCTCTGCTCTCTGGTGTGGTTAGGAGAATGCCCTTGCATCAAGCATCTTTCTGATTGAATTTACCTGCTATGTCTTAAGAGATACTTTTCAAACTTTAAAAAAACCCTCCAAAAACTGAAAAACCAACCCAACTTGTCAGGCATTTTTTGGTGCTGATGGGGCTCCATGTGAATCAAATCAGATAACTGGAAACGTTTTATTTGGAAAATGCTTAAAAAATCCTTCTTCTTACTTTTTAAATAATATCTCTTTTTTTTTTTTTTTTTTTACTCTTAGATGGTCCCCACCATCTTCTCTGGCCCACCCTTTCCCAACACTTAATGCTTCCACTTCTGCAGTGGAAATTCATGGCATAATCAAAGGCTCTTGAGTGAATTTTATAGTCGAGCAGATAGGTCTGTATTTTTTTTTTCCCTGTGAATGTGAAGTCATTCTTGTTCTTCGAGAAAATCAAGCACATAAATAGGGTCAATGGCCCTGAGAGAAGAGCAGCCTTTTTCTCTTGTAAATGTTATTGTAACTGGTGTTTTAATTCTTCAGATATCAGTCTGGGCATACTGGGTAACAAAAGGCTGTGTAGTGCCTCATCATTCAGCAGTGATCCAGGGAAAAAGCAGAAGGTTAAGAGCAAGTTCCTAAAGTCTGTAAAATCAACGGGACACTAGAAAGGGAACTGAAGTGTACCAGAAGGGACCTCTTGAGGGTCATTAAAAAAAAAAAAGGCAGAAACTGATTATTAACAGGGCTTTTTACCCAAAGAACTGGAGGGGGCCAGCAAAACCATTCTGCTGCACTCCAGTTAAATGTCTAATAGTGGGGACATTTTCTACACAGCCCATAAAGGATAATGAGGGTGGCTTTGATAGCTTTCAAGAAAGTTGCTCTTGTCAGTGCTCACAAAACCATGATCTGAGCATGCACTCTGGGAACAGACAGCCTATCGTGGTCAGATGTAGACAGTGAAAGGGAAGATGGCAAAACAATATCATGTGTTTCATCCTTTTAATGTGCCCTATCACAAAAATTGCATCATCTTAACAATAGGAGGCAAACACCAGTGGCAACAAAACTTGATGTTACAGCTACCAGTTTGGTACCTCACCTTGGTGGGATGCAGGGTGGGCAGAGAGAAGTGACAATGTTAGACTAGATTCAAGCATCTCTTTCTCTGGAAGAAATGCAAAATTATTTTTTAACCCAAAACTTATTGAAATCTATTGCCATCAGCCAAATTTGGGTTAGAAACTAGTAGCTTTCTGCTCAATTTCCTTGTTGGAAAATGAAGCCACTAAAAGGCTGGAACCACAGCAGTGGGAACGGAGATGTTTGTTCCCTTCCTATCTCTGACTCTGATCCTCTGGGTTGTTTTTGGGTGAGTCACAGCTTTGCTGTGATTCATTTTCCCAAAGAATAAAATTAGTATAATGAAGTTGGATATCTTGCTGGAGTAGTCTTAAGAATGATTTGTAAGAAGGGGAAGATGCCAATGGAAAGTTTATGGCTGTAGAAGGTGTTATCGGTCAAGGGAATGCTAATAGCTTTAGAAATTCAGGGTGTTACTGGTCATCTTTAAAATTAGGGGGTTGCTTTGCTTTTATAGAGAAGTTCTTTGGGGGAAAAACACTGGAAACCTTTCTAGTAAAAATGAACCGTGAATCCTTAGTATTTCAGAGGAAACAAAGTTTTTCTTCTGAAGCAGACATTCACAGGGAGGAACTGAGTGTGAGTCAGTCCCATAGTGGTGAAGCCAAATTGTGCAACTTTTGTGTCATTGCTCTGGGATTCCAGCTATCTTCAATTAATAGGAACAAAAAAATATGCAGGAAATTCAGGTGGAAGGAATGCATGGAAATTGAAGTCAAAGGAAATATTCCTTGTGGCCTTGGCAAAGTGAGTTTTTGAAGCTGAAGTAGCTTTTAAGCAATTAGTGTGTGCTGTGTGCAATTACCGAGTGACACGCAGCCCCAGATGGAGGGCTCTGACAGCCAGTGGCCATCTGGATTTTTGATCTTCATCTAGAGTTCTCTCTGTTCTGGGTTTTCACCTGGCCTCTGAGACATCCCTCCCCCTACCCCATGTTGCACATTCAACCTTGAGTCATTGGAATTGTCTCACTCTCTTCCCCAATTCCATTGAATCCATCAGGTCCAAAGCTTTCTGGAGCCATCAAAATGGTTATTACTAAAGATGCTGACCTCTGAATTGGTGCATCACTCCCAGTTTTCCAGAATAAGGTGAATTACTCTGCTAAAATCCAGTTTTGAGCCATAAGTGACTTGATACACACCAGTGTCTGTTGGGATATATGGCTTTGGGAGCCTTAGCATCGGGGCATCTACATTACATGTAGAAAACCAGCTCTTAAAGGAAGAATTTTGTCACCAGGCTTTCTTATTTTTTTTAAAAAGCAGCAATTAAGTTTTTCTCAGAAGTGATAAGAGGTATCAGACCCAACCACAGAGACTAATTCTCTGAAGTAATCTAGTTTTAAATGTGAAACTGCAGTTCAGCTCGTGAAATTCAGAGAATAAAAATCCAAACCAACTGACAAAGGGTTTCTGGCTGCTCTGTATCTAAAAATGGGCCGACCTCCTTTGGTCTATTTAAAAATTGTGTGTCCATCCCACTTGCATGCCAAGTTCAGCATGATGGAAATGAAAATGGTTGAGGTATAAACCCTTGGAAAACAGGGTTTATAATGGAAACAGTAATTGACTTTTAACTACCGCATCCAAAATACAATGGTATAATACAAAGCCTGGCTCTTGGGATCCCAGCTCTGCTTCTGACCTCAGGTTGGCAGACAAACACCTCACCACAAAGCTAAGTAATGTTTATAGGTTTGGGGTTTTTGTTATATTGTTGGAGGGTTTTTTTGGTTTTTTTCCTTATAAAAGGAATATGGCAAGTGAAGAAAATTTATAGGAGCAAAGCAAAGCTGGCCAACAGTTCAAAAGTTGTCTCCTGTATGTTTTTGGTGGTTTTCTCAATCACTGATTCTCTCTGAACTCGTAAGGCAAAGAGGAGATGCCATGCTTCTCCTTTGGATGAATGCTCTATTTTGGCTGATAATTTTATTCATGATGCTTGAATTGCATCCAAGCCTTCATCTCAGCTTCACAAATAATTTAACTGTTCTTCCAAAGGTCAGAAATTTGGTTATCCTGAGCAGAGAAGACAAAACAAAAGACCAAATTCCTTACAGCTGTTTGATTCCCTTCTCTGCATGACTGGTAACAGGGAGGAGAGGAGAAGTGGTTCTGGGAATGGAGCAAAGCAAATTTTCCATTGATTTTACCCAAGATGCTTACCCAAAGCCTTTGCCTAGTTTGAGCTGGGGAGTCACTTCTGTTGCCAATTAGAGTTGTTGTGATATCTTGCCATTTTGGGTTACCAGTCCTATTCCAAATCCTCATCATGGCTGTGAAATAGGGAAGATGAGGAAGTTCTTCACCAGGAGAATCTGTGTTTGGCCATGGTGGGTAGAACCATGTGTGGATGTATGAAATGAGTAGTAATGATTCATGCACATGAAATAAAACTGAAAGCCATGAAATCTGCACATAAACAAAAGAAAGAAATTCTACTGAGGTGATTTGGCTTGCAGTGGTTAAAAATTTCTTATTTCTCTCCATATATCAGCACTTTATTGATGTCATAGTTTTGCAGGTAATGACTAAAATCATTGATGGACACAGCAGGAGCTTTTTCTGTCCATCAATTATTTTAGTTCAGCTACAAGTTTTAAAAAAAGAAGCATTGTAATTGGTTTGCTTTTCTTTAGGTATTGAAAATTATTTGCCAGAGTAAAAAAATTATTATTTTTTTAAGCTATTCTTTTCTTTGTGTGCATGAGGAAAACTCTTGCAAGAGATGTCATAGTGGGGGCAAATAGTTGCAACCTGGGTACACAGGTTGAACTACTCACAGATCTGGTGATGATCACTGCTGTCACATAAATATGTATCTAAAAACCCCCAAAAATAGGTCATGCATATTGAAACAGTATAACTTACCTGCTCTTAGGCAAGTTTCCCATAGATGGGTTTTTTTTCCTCCCCTTATCTTTAACCATTGAATAACTTTCATTGGAAACTATACTATTGATGTCAGTGTAAAGGGGATCTGGAACCAAACCCAGAATATTGTTGTTAAAGCTCTTTTTCCTGGACTGGAGAGAATTTACTGGCATCCTTGCCTTTACTGAAATGCAATTCCATTTGAAAATTATTTGGAAATTGCCAGTGTAAATAACAAGTAAAGATTCTAAGAATTGGCCCTGTATGATGAATGGTTTATGATACGTATTTTAAATTATATAAGGTATGTATTTTTATTTGGATATTTGAAAAACAAACCAGGAAAAAGTCAACAACATCTCAGTAAAAAAATGTATACAGTTGTGGAAAGTTGACACAGACCTTGGCAAAGGATCAAGTAATGATAAGGCTCTATTCTATAGGGATATTAACATTTTTAAAGCAATCAATGTCAAATAAATCAAAAAACGTATGTTTGAACTGTGAAAAAATCCAGCACGATTATGCATTTTTGTAGCAAAGTGCTCCCTGTTGTTTTGGGCACTTGTCCTGCTTTCAGTGTGATTTTTTTTTGGGGTTTTTTTTGGGTTTTTTAGGGTTATTTTCTGAGGAAAAGCCTGACTGGAGCATAAGCTCCATTTCAAGTCTTATTTCAGGTGGTTTGCAATTGTGGATTTCCCTATTTTTCTTATCATTTTTCTTTGATTTGCTTTCTCAGCTTGGCACAGTTCAAGTGCACAATTGCAACCTTTTCCATGACCCAAAAGTCAGTGCCACTCTGTGGGTTGGCAGTTTGCAAATAAAACATATCCTTAATGAAGTGTGGAAGCTCCTGTTCTTTTCCTTCCTCAGGAGACGTGCCTTAATCTCTGGCTCAGAGCCTTGTCAAGTGCTGCAGTAAAGAACTGGCAAGCTCAGTGCTGCTAATGGATTGAAATCTCCACCAGGTTGTTCATTTCTTGAGTTTCTTTTTTTTCTTTTTCTTTTTTATATTCTTTTTCCCTAAATACTGCAGCAAATAAACCATCACTCCACTCCTCAGTCTTTCTATAATGTCAGGTTAGGAACTTCAGTGACAACTGAAGTACACGTAAGAGAAATGTAAATTATGCCCCTAAAAATCATATCAAGGATTTAGTAGATTATGTAGGTCAATTATTAAGAGGGGTTAAAAAAACCCCAAGATTAAACCCAGAAGCTTTTCTGCATATTTGAAGTTATTCCTGAAGATATAAAATTATGGTATTTATCCTTATAACTTGTGACAGGTTCTCTAAGTCACAGACATTTTGTCTCATCTGTAGTGGTTGCTGAAAATGTTTAAATGTACATATATTTTTAATTTTTTTTTCAAGAAGGTAAATACAAGCTTCTGAATTGCTATCAAATCATGGAAAAATGCTTGTACCACATTATAAGAAAGCATGAAAGTTTCTTGATTTTTTTTGCAGAATGTGTTTGACTAATATTGAGACAAGGGTAGCCTCTCACTAGTTCTGCCTTAAATTGGGAAAACTCTGCATATTTCTACAAAATTTCCTTTTTATTTGCAGGTATGGTATGTAATTTCTTCTTAACTTCTTAGCATTGTTTTTAATGCAGCAGAAGAAAATAATTTGGCAGAATTTACTTCTTTGTAAAGTCATTTTGAGAGAGGGTCTAGACTGGACCCAATCGAGGTGTAAAAGATTTTTGTTTAGTTTGTATTGCAACTTCTTGTCTAGATCTTGCAAACTTTTATGTTAACAAAAAAGGGAAGATATAAAAGCAATTGTTCAATGGTTCAATGCTGGGGGGGAGGAGTTTGTAGTGTTCTCTGTTAACCTGGTTCTGTCAATGTCAATAACTCTCTGACATCCTGGGAGGAGGAAAAAAACGTGGGCTGATGGGTAGAAAAAGCCATTTGGTGTGAAAATGTTATCAAATAATGTATGTGAGTGTTGTGTGGCTTTGTGCTGCAGAGCTGCTGGTGTGATTGTGCTCGCTTGAAGGAGACACGGGGACTCCTCAGGAGAAAGTAGGTTACCCTCAGTTTTGCTGGTGGATGGAAGTGAATGAGAAGGGATGGCTTTGTACTGCTGCCTTTTAAATCCACTCTCTAGCATGTTACTGGAGTGACCTTGATCTACTGTGTTTATCTACTGAGCAGATGGGCAGTCAGGTTCTTCCAGCAATGCTTTTGGCAGATCAAAATGATCACATGCTCTACATCTAACATGATGTTCTCCATAGAGCTTCTCTGCATCTCTGGAAGAACCACTGAAATACTGGAATAGCTACTTTTCTTGACATTATTTCCATCAGCAGGGAGTTGATGTGACCTGTGATGAATCAATTTCTTCTTCTTTCTGCCCCTTAAAGGATTTCATTAGGGAAAGGGTGTGGAAGGAGCCCATCTGTGCACCATTGCACATAGATGGTCTAGAACCTCTGCAGCGTTTCAGCAGCTGCCTGTGCTCCAGGTTGCTTCAAAATACTTTTGAGGTGGCTGTTGAAAGAAGTGGTTTGCAAGCTGTAAAGAAAACACTTAGATTTAGGAAGGGAAATAGGTTATAAGGTGGAAATTGACCAAGCTGTGAAGTATTATGTCAGCTCTGTGACATTCCTAGAGGGGGGAAAAAATAGAATTTTTTACAATCTTTTCTTTTTTAGAAGACTGTATTTTGTATCAAAGGGTTGTGGTTTTGGAATTGCTTGGAAGAGGAGTGAAAAGATACCAGAGTCCTAAGGAAGAAAAGAAAATTGCAGAGGAGCTGAACCTCAGAGACAGGAATGGCAGGATCCATCTGTAGGGGGAAGACATGGGAAAAGGCATGAGTAGAGATATTAAAACCTAATCCATTCAAATTTTGCAAGGATGGAAATTAAATCTCACACGAAGTGAGAGGAAAGGACTTTAGGAGCTGCTGTAATTTGGCTGCATTGTTTTGCTGTTGGATTTTGGATGATTTTGGACTCCAAGGTGTAATCTTAGGTTGACATATAGGTGAAGGACATCATCAGGTAGTTTCTCTCCTCTGCCTGTGCAAACCTTGATTTGTGGTAAAACCCCAAAGTGACTCAGACACTTATTAATGTAGGACCTCCACTTGTAAACCAATATTTGAAAGAAATGGCTTTAACTGTTCGTTATGGAAACTTCATTCTGAGAATAATTATGAGTCTAAAAGTGAAAGTGAGATTTAAGTCCCATGTTGATCTGTGGAGATTTGGCAAGCTGCATACATTCTTAATCAGCCACTGTAGCTTCTGTGCTTGAGGTTGGAGCTTGCAGCTTGTTTGTTCTGAGAAATACTGTATATTCATTCATTTTATTCATTCAGATCAGGGCATTTGAGGAGTAATGACAAGCTTAGTCAGTGAAATGACCAGTAGCATGTTAAAGAATGCCCCTACCAGTATGAAAATCATTAAATTCCACAGTGATGTGTTTAAAATAAGTTCAACAGCCTGTACTGGTCCTCTGTAAAACATCAGAGTTTGCAGCATGTGTTGCTGTGGCTGTATTATCTACAGCTGGTACCAAACTTTGCATTTCTTCTTGATCTTGATAAACTTTCTGTTGTTTTTATGTCACTAAAGGTGAGCTTCCATTGGCTGCACTGGGAATTTGGGCTGTATGACAACATACCACTGTGTTGATTGTTGCTGATTTTTTTTCTTTAATGAAAGCAGAATTTCTTTATTATCACTGCTTTTGCAGAGCACTGTTTGCTTGATAGCTTAGATCTACATACAAACTGGCTTTCTTTACCTTTTATATAGATGCTTTATCTTTTATAGAGTACATTTCCTAATTGAGTGACATATCCACTGACTGTAGGAACAGTTCTAGTTTTTCTCTGTCCTTATAAAGGTCCCATTCCTGCACTTCCTCCTCCTCCAAATTAAAGAAAATAGAAATAACTATAACAATCTTGCTTTTTCTTTCCCTTCCATGAAAGTGGGAGAAAATTGCTTGATTAGATTATAGGTTCTGTATATGTGTGTAAAGATTTTCATTGTGGGAAATCTATACTGGAGCCAAAACGATTAATGGTAATTAATGTTCCCACGTTTAATAACAAAAGAATTAATAGTGAGCAGCCACTTGCCATAAAGAATTTCCTTGTCGTTTCTTACTAAAAATAAAAATTCTGAGCATGCTACATAGATTTTTGGGAAAGAAGAAAAAGAAAAATTAGGTAGAGAAAACATCTCACTGTAATTTAAACCATTATTTTCCTGACAGCTTTTTATCTCCTGTCAGCAAGAAGTAAACATATTAAATTTTTTATTAAAATGGTTAGGCTTTGTGAGAAAAACTTTCCTTCACAGTGCAATGGTTTGTATTTATTTCTTCAAGAAGCAAAGAACTTTGTCTGTGACGCTTTAATTGATGCTTCATCAAAGGTAATAGTCTTTAAACCTAATAGAGTTCTTATGCACTTATTTTCTTTCCTTGAGTACATATTTTGATGCATAAGTAATATTCCTATAGTGACCAGATGTCCACCAGTATTGATCATGTCCTCTGAGCCACAAGTACCTTTGATTATTCATAGAATCGGCACCAGCAATCATAGAATTGGAAGAGCTTTCCAAAGGCCATCTAGCCCAACCCTCTGCAGTGACCTGGGACATCCTGCACTAGATCAGGTTGCTCAAGAGCTTCAGAGCATCAAGCCTGCCCTTGGCTGCCTGCAAGGATGGGGCCTCCACTACCTCTCTGGTCAACCTTGGCCAGTGTCTCACCAACCTCATGGTGAAGAATTTCCTCCTCATGTCTCATCTAACCCTGCCCTGCTCTATTTTCAAACTATTACCTCTCATCCTGTGGCTCCATGCCCTAGCAAACAGCAACTCCCCAGCTTTCCTGTAACCCCTTCAGGTACTGGGAAGCCACTGGGAGGTCTCCCTGCACTCTTATCCTCTCCAGGCTGAACTCTCTGAGCCTGACCTGATAACAGAGGGACTCTGTCCCTATATCATCCTTCTACTCCTCCCCTGGACCCTCTCCAACAAGTCCGTGTCCTTCTTGTGCTGAGGGCACCAGAGCTGGACAGAGTAACTCCAAGAGAGTATAGGGGTAACACCACTTCTCTTGATCAGCCCAGGATATAGGGCTGTTTATTTATAATTATTTTTTATGCAAGATGAAATTCACTCTATCAATTGAAGAACAGCCCCAAAACACAGAGTTCAACTGCAGCCAAGGTGGATTTCCAGATAAATAACAAAGGCTTAGAGCAAAGATCTTCAGGCATACGGGCTGGACACTGGATGTAGCCAGAGAAGGAGTTTAAGGTGACCTAGGGAGCTCTTGCAAAATCCACCTTCTGTTGCTCCTGCTCTTCCTATCCCCTGTGGTGTTCTCTTGGCATTGCTTGAAATATCACCTCTTACCCAGCAATGCAGATGGGGGTCTGGATGCAAGGGGTAGGAGGCTGGTGCTAGGCACTCAGATCAGAAAAGGGGATTTCATCCATTTGGGAAAAAGCTTTTGGCCTAAGTGTCCAGTACAGAGTTTAATTCCATCCTTTTGAAGGAGAAATAAAAAAAAAAATTATATTAGAAAAGGGCTTAAAAGAAAAATACTGTCAGATGTCCGTGTACTGTTAACACAGAATAATTTATACTGGATTCTGCTCTTGCTGTTTTGGTGGATCTGCCTGTGATCTGGACATGGCAAGGGTTTCCATGTCTGTGCTTCTGGCAAATGTGGTCAGTACTTAACCCAGACTGTATTTTTGTGCTTGCCATCTGCTTGATTCTGAATGTCAGATCCACAACTGGCCTGCTAGTTATTTCTATTCAGCTATTTTGAACTCGGCTCAGTGCAGCAGATAGGATGTACTGGTTATGATGAAATGTCAACCAAGGCAAGTCTCCTTTCCAAATCTAAAAATCAAGTCTTTCTTTGTGAAAACAAGGGAATGATTCTCCTGCATTTTCATTGCATTGCCTTCCCCAGCTTTGTGCTGCCTTGGTGTTGTTGGAAGTAGAAAAATACCTGAAAATACAGAATAATGGAATCATAGAGTTAATAATTTCATAATCATCTAGGTTGGAAGGGACCTTTCAGATCATTGAGTCCAACCATCAGCCCGACTCTGACAAGCCTCATACCTGGACAGGGACTTGAACCCTCAGATTAGGAATCTGATGTTCTCCCATTTGAGCTACACACCCAGGCTATAAGAGACTTTCAAAGTTCATCTAGTCCAACCCCCTGCAGTGAGCAGGGATGTCCTGCATCTACATCAGGTCACTCAGAGCCTAATCAACCCTGGCCTTGAATGACTCCAGGGATGGACCCTCCGTGACCTCTCTGGGAAAAATTTGATAGTAAGGGATGAGTTTGTGAGTGTTTTCAATCCAGTTGAAAAACCAAGTCAATGGGCACAACACACAAAACCCTTACTAACTAATGTCCAGTAAAATTCTAGGCATTTAGGTGTGGAGAAACTTCAGTTTGTGACTTAGTCTGTAAGTATTTAGCTGAAGTGAGCTATTAGTTTGCAGTCCATACCACCCATCCTGTCTCTCTTACAGGTAATTCAATATGATCAGAGTGTCTAATAAGAAAGTAAGTGGGGATCACAGAATCACAGAATGACCCGGGTTGGAAGGGACCTCAAGGATCATGTAACTCCAACCCCCCTGCCTGGCAGGGCCACCTAACAAACACATTTACTAGATCAGGTTGCCCAACCTGGCCTTGAACACCTCCAAGGACAGGGCATCCACAACCTCCCTTAGCAGCCTGTTCCAGGACCTAACCACTCTCCTAGTAAAGAACTTCCCCCTAACATCCAACCTAAATCTTCCCTCCTTCAACTTGGATCCATTTCCCCTAGTCCTGTCAGCCCTTTCAAAGAGTTTACTCCCTTCCTGGGTGTAGGTTCCCTTCAGGTATTGAAAGGCTGCAATGAGGTCACCCCGCAGCCTTCTCTTCTCCAGGCTGAACAAGCCCAACTCCCTCAGCCTGTCCTCATAGGGGAGGTGCTCCAGCCCCCTGATCATCTTCGTGGTCCTCCTCTGGACCCTTTCCAAAATCTCTATGTCTTTTTTGTTGACTCAGTGCAGCTTAGAAGTCTGGATGTAGCAAAGGAATACTGGGAAAACTGCTTATAGTTACATCTTGTAAAGAGAAATGACTTAATACTCATGGTTCTTTGTAAACTTCACAGGTCTTATTCAGCCTTGCAGTTCTGATACCTCAAACAAGCATCAAGACAAAAATGTCTCAAACAAACATCAGCATCTATACCAGTGACTGACAAGTGGATTGGACAAAGAAGTGGGCTGTAGAAGGAATCTGCTTCCATTCTTCTGATGTACCTCAAGGATCTACCTCTGAAGGTAGGAGAATTGCTGTGGGATGGGAGGAAAATCCTGCCCTCAGGATGGATGTTTTTGGTGGCAGTATCTTGGATTCCATTGGAAGGCAAATGGACTCATTGGGGTTTGCTGTGCTGTCTTTGTAATATGGATATAGCCTCTCATAGTGTTGTGTGGCTCCAGAATTTCCACTGGATCAAGAATTAGCCACTTGATTTGATGGGGAGTTGTGGGGAAATTTTGGGAATGGTGATTTGCTTGGTCGTGATTTGTCTCCTAAGCTTTGGTGTTTGCTAAGCATGGCCCACAGTGTAGAAGTGCTGTGGTGCAGGATTAGGACGAGGTTTTTCATAAGTCTTGATGGATCCATGCCCAAGTGGCTCCTTTGAAAAGGGCTCTGCATGTGCTTCATCTTACTCTCCTTGCCAGATCAATGATGGGAGAGTGGAGGTGGAAATCTCCTCCTGCACACAGCACCTTCAGGGAGGTTTGTTGTTTCCTCATCCTCACAAGATGTTTCTGCTCAGAAATGGTCAAGGGAAATATGCAGTATAGGTGAATAAACCTGGATGACACAGCTACCCAAAAGCAGTTATGCAAACCCTTATCTGCCAGAGATTAAAATGTTAAGGTACATGTGATTGTAAAACCATTTATTGTTTATGAATTCACAGTCCTCCCGGCTGTCCCCGGGTGCTGGATTTTGCTCATGGATCTCTGAACCTAGCTGAAGGAAATGTAAAATCAAATGTAGACAGACAGCTCCCTCTTGAATACACATCCACAGAGGCTTGGGAACACTTGTTATGCTAGCGAGGGTGTGGAATAAATTAGGCTAAAGAAATTTGCTCTAGATCCACCTATTTTGGATGGCTGGCTTTGTCTGCAGCAGCGTTGAAGGCACTTCCTCAGGGAGCTGCCATCACCACAGTGCAGACAGGTGGATCTGGAGATGTGTGGTCTTGCCGGGTGGCAGAGGACCAGCAGATCAATATTTAATGCAAAGGCTGCTGCAGCCCCCTCACATGCATTATTTATCCCTGCTTTTGGGTACAGATGGACCTGAATCAAGACACGCATCCAAGCTACAGGGGTATTAGAAGCAGGTCCAAGCATTGCAGATCCACCCTCACCTTCTAAAGGGGACAAAAATTCAAAAGCCAAGTGTTCATCCATTTCTCTTCTCCTTCTTTGCCGTAGCACAGAAAGACTTTAGGGGGAGGTCTTTGAAATTTGTGTGGAAATAGTGACTTTGTCTCAATGAGTGTTTGTGTATCAGAGCAGAATTAGAGCCCTAGAAAGAATTAAGTTTAATTAAGTGGACTAACCATATATGAGCAAAGGCAGTCTCATAAAAGACAACTTTATGGTACAAATAAGACACAAAATAAAGGCCTCTTGGGATTAAATATTTTGAAAAAAAAAATTAATGTGAAAAACACACTATGATGAGCAAACCAACCACCCCAGCTCATTTCAGGGAGAGAATATCTCTTCTTGAGGTTTTTTTTTTCCACCCTGACAAATGATTAAACAGCAGCGATGCGATAGCACACACCATGAGCGTAACAAGGTAGGAGAGAGAGGGATTTGCTTTTGACTAGCTAAGAAATAAGCTTGCTAATTCACAAATTTATTATAAGATTAGCCTTTAATACCTGATAATCACCTTCGTCAAGGAAAATTTCTCCTCTTCAAACCGCAAATGAAATTTAGAGATGGGTCTTGAGCCAGGAGTCCGTGCGAGGTCCAGCTTTTCTCTTGGAGCAAGAGAAGAAGAGAGTGTTTTAGCAGACTGGGCACAGCCCTCAGCACAGCACAAAGCTGTGGAAGAGAAACAAGACAGGCATGGCAAGATCTCAGATGCCTTGAGATTAGGAATATCTCTGCAGAAAACAAATTTGCTCTCTGTCAGCCCGTCCATTAATTTTGATGGAGGTCCTTTTAAGACCTGATGTTTGTGTTGGAGCAGGGCTATTTACAAGCTAAATACACAAGTAAAAATGGATTCTTCCAGCAGGCACAGACAAGTATCCCCATTTCAAAGGTGATATTGTCATATAGATATAAGAACATCAGTATTTGCTAGAGCCTTGTTATTATCTGCTTTGCAGCAGGCCATCTGGACTTAAATGAAGAAAGGGCTCCCAATGTGTTAGGCTCATGCAAACATCTGGTGGGGAAAAAAAAGGCCTTTCCACCCAAGGACTTTTAGCTCAAACTAATAAAAAAGGCAAAGTGTGGGAGAAAGGAAAAAGGAAGGACAGAGAGGGGGGAAAAGAAAAAGAAGAAAACTTTCTACAGTTCCACAACCTTTTACTAACAGATGGGAATCTGTCTCCTGACTCCCAGCCTAATCTCGTTGCCAGCAGAGGATATTGTGGAATTGCTGAGCATGAATTTATACTTGTGTCACTTGTGGGGTGGTGAGAGACTGGAAGAAGTTGCCCAGAGAGGTTGTGGATGCCCCTTCCCTGGGGGGAAACCTGGAGGTGTTTAAGACCAGGCTGGATGAGGCATTGAGCAACCTGGTATAGTGGCAGGAGGGTTAGAACTCAATGATCATTAATGTGCCTTCCAACCCAACCCATTCTATGATTTTATTAGCAACTAAGAGAGTAGAGTGAGCCCTGCTGTGTGCCAGAAATTATGGCAAAGAAAAATATCCATATAAGCATTTGCTGCATTGCTGTTATCTTTCAGATTCAAAAGCTACAGGCAGATGACAGGATTTCAAGCACAGATTGCTCCAAAACTCTTCTCCCCAGGTCAAGTCAGTTTGCTTATTCTTATACCCCCCTGGGTGAAACAAGAGTTTGAGGTCATCCATCCCCAAAATCAACCTACAAACTGTGCCTCAGTTTCCCCTGAGCTGCTGCTTACACAATGAAGGTTAAACCAGTAGAAATGGTAAAGAAGATCCCCATTTTGGAGCTTTTCCTGCAGCAGAGGCCCTCTTTTACCTGTCCCCTGCTGCCAGTGTTTGCTGAAATCATCCAAATTTAATTATTTCTGTAGAGGGTTTCTACCTCTCTATTGAATTGGGTTGAAATAAGCCAACAAATTTGCAAATGGGTAAGGAAGAAAAGGTCTGGCAGGCAGAGCCACCCTTTAAGGTTTGTTTCTTCTGAAAAGTTGTCCAAAAAATCAAACTCAGAAGAGAGCATATGGACTTGTGACAAAGATTGTCTGGTTATGGAGAGAAAGAGAATAAATACTGGGATTAAGTAGAGAGGAAAGCAAAGGGTAGAGGTCAGTCTCCTCCTCGGATGCCATGGAGAAAGAGATTAGGAGTTTCCATGATTGATAATAGAGCCTTCCCAAAATGAGATAGCTGTTTCAAAGTCCAAACATTAGACAAAAGCTTGTTTATTCAATTTATTAAAGAGATCTCAGGCTGAGGATTCTCATTTGTTCACTTCCTTTGGGTTTCCACACACTGGAGCAGGGCACAGAAGTGGGAGAGAAGGTCTGCCCCAGGACCTTTGAGTATGGAGCACCCAGTGCTGGAGGTCTTGTTGGGACTGGGACCAGGTTATGTTCCTCTTGGAGATGTTACAAGCCAACAGCTCCAGAGAAATCTACGTGCTTCATGGGCCTTTCTATTGTATTTTAAGTGGCAATTTCAAGGCTAAATGTGAGCATTCTTGCACAAAGATATGGGCAAGAGGCCCTTTGGAAGTCATTCAGCGAAGTTATAGAGCTTCCTGAACTTGAGCCAGGCAAAAATACTAGGACCTGGACCAAAAGGAAATATTTTATAGCTCAAATGCCTTTTACCAATCCATTTCTTTCTCTTTGGGAATGGGTTTTCCCTCTTGTAGCTCAGATGAAAAGATTGAAGTATGATAACAAAGAAGTGGAACAAGCATGTTTGGCCAGGTGATAACTAAGCATTTTAGACACCTTGGAACTGGCTTTCAAGCAAATGTGGGTTTGTACATGTGCCTTACACCTACAGTTGTGTGGAAGTACATCCTTTTTCACCCTTTTTGTGCTATTTCTGTGTGTTTATTTATTTTCTTGATGGCAGTGATGTGTTAAATTAATTAGAAACCTTCTTTGTAGGCTAAGATAGGGCCAAGGTGAATGCTGATTTCTCAGCATGTTCATTTTAAACTTCTTGAACAGGTACTATTAGAGATATCTCAGTTTAAACTTTTTTTATACCTCAGCCCTCCTCCATGCATGAGGCCCAAAGAAGTAGGACTGATGTGAGGGGACTGATGCCCTCACCTCCCTCTTGAGACTAGAGAGCTGCAGCTCCTCAAGAGTTTCCTTCCAGCCCCCAGGTTGTACATGGAGTCAGCCACGTCAGTGATTGTACCTGCATTATTAATTAACCCATGGATATAGTTCTGTCCCTTTTTTCAAGCCAGCTTTAGTGACTATGCATTCAGGGTCACTTCCCCCTCCTGTCTGCATGGTGTGGAGGATGAGGAAAGGCAGGGATTTTTCCATGCCCATTCACCAACTGGCTCTCATCACACTTCCATTTGAGGCAGTTTAGGGGCTCAAGTGAACCCAAGTGATTTTTAGGCATTTGTGTGTAAAAATATAAGTGTTCCTTGCAAAGAGGCAGATGCTTTTGTAGAGCAACATGGTGCTTCAAACCAGATGGGCTGCTTCATGCAAAGGGGGTATGGTCACGTATGTCATAGGACAGTATTTTGTATAAAACCTGTTAGATAAGGAAAAATAAAACTTCAAGGCAAACAATTTGCAAGCCCCATGCTTACAACACAGCCCATAAACTTTGACAACAGAACTAATTTTAGTGTCATTAGAATGATTTGGGTTGGAAGATCACCTGGTTCCAACTCCCTTGCCATGGGCAGGGACATCTCCACCAGACCAGATTGCTCAAAGCCTCATCCAGCCTGGGCTTCTGAATAGTTTTCTTTTAAACAAATTTCTTTTTAATAATTCTGGTAGCACTTTCCAATAATTAGCTGCTTCGCTTGAGATTTGCATTTCATCTTTTCAAGGCTATACTCCTCCAAACAGTCAAGGAACTTTGCCCTTAAAACACAGTGATAATATTCTGGTGACCTGGGACTGCTATTGGAGAAAAGTTTTGGTGTTTTTTTTAATTATTTTTTTCTTTTCTGCCTGAAAGGGCTTCAGGAAGTTACAAAACTCCTTTACGTGGCCTGCTGGATCTGTGTATCATTTCCAACATTACACAAAATAAATACCAGGAGACTGGTGTGGTTTATACAAGAGTTTATAGAGAAAAAAAAATCAAAAAAAATCTAAAAATCCACCCACTAGCTCCCTTGCTGAGGATTACAACCAGGTCTCTGCTGCCAAGTTCTCTGTTTAGGTAAAGCATGAGAATTTCTGCTTTTTTTTTTTTTTTTTAGAGTCACAAAAGGGGTGCTACAGAGAGGGGGGGGAGTGAGAAGCTGACAGCTCTCACTGCTTAAAAGGCAGCTGTTCCTTCTCAGGTACTATTATTAATAAACCCTAAGGTAATGTTTGCTCTGAAATATGTCTAATTGAAATAATTTACCCTAACCCGTGGAGAATTATGAAACTGTTTTCATCATGTTCACACACAGCAAAATAATTATGAGATGCCATATGGAAAAGACATCATGTGGTGTATGTATTCTTGAATGTATAGACTTTTTTTGAAATGGTTCCCACAGATAAATCATGCAGCTAATTTACAGAGGAGGAGGTGGATAGTAGTTTTTAAGTATGCAGTTGAAGTTCAAAATGGTTTCAGGAGGGGTAGATTTACAGTGGTGATGACACACAGTAATTAGGCTGATTGCAGGACGTACATCACGGATGATGTTGATGGTGCTGTTAAGTTGAGCTGCACAAAACTGAGCAGGGAAATTCTGCTGGTGGCTCTTCTCCATTGACCTGTGCCATCCCTTGTAGCTTCTCCAGGTCCTACACGGTCTTGAGCTTGTCTTGCTTGAGGTGTACCCAACTTAAGTGCTGGAGAATCTCCTGCATCATCAATGAGTTTCTTAGACATTTCTGACAGGTTGAAGGAGTTGGGGTTATTCAGCCTGGAGAAGAGAAGGCTCGGGGGTCACCTCATAGTAGCTTATCAATACCTGAAGGGGGCTACAGAAAGGCTGGGATAAGACTTTTCAATAGGATATGTGATGGAAGGACTAGGAATAACAGATGTAAATTGGAAGAGGGTAGATTCAGGCTAGATAGAAGAAATAAGTTCTTTACTGTGGTGGTGAGACACTGGGACAGGTTGGCCAGAGAGAGGTTATGGATGCCCCCTCCCTGGAGGTGTTTAAGGCCAGGCTGGATGAGGCTCTGAGCAACCTGGTCTATAATTTTCTCCCCCCATAAACTGAGGAAATATTCTCCCACATGAAGATCATGGCAGGTTTAGATTAGATGTCAGAAAGAAATTCTTCACCGCGAG
The DNA here is from genome assembly GCA_013400935.1 of Turnix velox. Classification (NCBI taxonomy): domain Eukaryota; kingdom Metazoa; phylum Chordata; class Aves; order Charadriiformes; family Turnicidae; genus Turnix; species Turnix velox. The sequence continues at coordinate 276,473 of VZTY01025651.1, forward strand.
GGTGGTGGGACACTGGCCCAGGTTGCCCAGAAAGGTGGTGGGAGGCCCATCCATGGAAACATTCAAAGCCAGGCTTGCTGGGGTTCTGAGCAACCTGGAGCAGTAAGCTTGATTCGGGTGGCATGGGCCTTAAAGAGTCTCTAGTTCTAATTAACCTGCCATGGGCAAGGACACCTCCCACTAGACCAGGCTGCTCAGTGCCTCATCCAGCCTGGCCTTAAACACCTTCAGAGAGGAGGCATCCACAACCTCTCTGGGCAACCTGTTCCAGTGTCTCACCACCCTCATAACTTCATAACTTCTAGCCTGAATCTACCCTCTTCTATTTGCAGACTGATCCAGGACTAGATGTCTTTTGAAGGTCTCTTCTAACTCTATGATTGTAGGAATTTATTCTGTGCAAAGCCCATGAGCTGTTGCCCACTGCCCCTTTCCTGAAGTTTTTTCTAAAGGTTTCATTCCCAACCCTCCTTTGCAGCCCCCAGCATTATCATGTATTTATGTATGATACTTCTCTCTCTTTTTACGCATGTAGGGTGTGTTACATACGGTAGCAGGAGGAGATTCTGTAGGGCACTCTTTGGTCTTTTGCCAGGAATAATTGTGGTAGATGATGAGACATCTGAGGTTCTCTTCCTGATAGTAGTTAAGAAGTTTTTGAAGGTGCTTTTTGAATCAGGAAAACTCTTATTAACATTTCTCGAAATCTGGCCGGAGATCAGGCTGTCTTGTCAGACTTCTGGTAGCTCTTCTTTCCAGATGGAGGGAAGAAAAATAAGAGGATAGCTTATTGCACCCTTTCTGTTTCATGTCCGTTTTCAAACTAGCAAATGAAGAAGACAGAACAAAGTCTCATTTTGTCCAGACCGTTCTCCTTACTTCTAATGTGTTTTTATTTTTATTAAAATAAACTGCTCTCATTTGAGCAGTTCAGGTTACCCCCTTTTTTGCCTGAATTAGCTCACCAGTCTCCTTTACAATTACTTCTGTGATGACTGGTGAAATATTTGAAAGATCTGGGATGCACGAACTTTTAGAATCATGAAATAGTTTGGGTTGGAAGAGACCTTAAAGATCATCGAGTTCCAACCCCCCTGCCATGGGCAGATACACCTCCTGTCACACCACGCTGCTCAGTGCCTCATCCAGCCTGGCCTTAAACACCTCCAGGGACTGAGGGGGCATCCACAACCTCTGTGGGCAACCTGTTCCAATGTCTCACTACCCTCACAGTAAAGAACTTCTTTCTTCTCTTCATCCTAAATCTACCCTCTTCCAATTTGCATCTATCATTCCTAGTACTTCCATCATATATCCTATTGAACAGTCCTACTCCAGCCTTTCTGTAGCCCCCCTTACTGGTAAGCTACTAAGAACCTTCTCCAGGCTGAACAGCCCCGACTCCTTCAGCCTGTCCTCAGAAGGGAGGTGCTCCACCTCTCTGATCACCTTTATGGCCCTCCTCTGGGCCTGCTCCAACAGCTCAGTGTCCTTCTTACGTTGAGGGCTCCAGAACTGGACACAACTTGGATTCAGCCCTCTTTTTTTGGAAGCATTACAAAAATATACCGCAGTTGCATTGTTTATCCCCCCAGTAATGACCTCATTGCCTTCCGTTACCACTGTAGGTAGTGTGTTTGTCAACAGCCACCAAGAGATGAGAGCAAAAGAGTTATTTACCCAACCCCAGTGCTGTGGCATCACTGGGATGATGGCATTTCAGGAAGATCATGCTGTGCTTCTGAGGCTCGTGCTGTGGAACAAAACTGAAAAAGCTCTGGCATTTCTGTGCGTGCAACACCAATCCTCAAATAGCCACCTTTTAGAGACAGTGATTGTAGCAACCATGGTTTGAAAGAAAAAATAAAAATACACAGAATCAGAGAATATCAGGGATTGGAAGGAACTTCAAGAGATCATTTAGTCCAATTTCCATGCCAGATCAGGAACATCTAGACCAGGTCACACAGGAAGGAGTCTAGGAAGGCTTTGAATATCTCTAAAGATTGAGACCTGACACCCTCTCTGGGCAGGCTGTGCCACTGTTCTATCACCCTCACCCTGACAAAGTTCTTTCTCATTTTTATGGAACCTCCTGTGCTCCAATTTGCACCCATTGCCCCTTGTCCTGCCATTGCATGTCGCTGAGATTGGATTAAACTATGATTTGTTGAGCCGTCCCTTTATGCATTTATAGACATTAATGAGGTCCCTCCTCAGTCTCCTCTTCTCCAAGCTAAGGTGACCCAGCTCCCTCAGCCTTTCCTCATAAGGAAGATGCTCCAAACCCTTCATCATCTTTGCTGCTCTGCTTTGGACTTGCTCCAGTAGCTCCCTGTCCTTCCTGAATTGAGGAGACCACAACTGAACACAATATTCCAGATATAATACCTGGAAAGAAGTTATATTCCACAAAAGTCATAGTCATCTAGGTTGGAAGATGACCTTTCAGATCATCTAGTCCCAACCATCAGCCCAACTCTGACAAGCCTCATACCTGGACGGGGACTCGAACCCCTGACCCTCAGATTAGTTGGATTTTTCCCTCACTGCATGCAGAGCAATGGGTGCAGCCATATTTGATGACTCCTTAATTTTCCAGATGCTGATATTTCCTCACTCTGTACAGCTTCAGTACCTGAATGCTGCTGCTGCATTAACCTCCAGGCACTTAAACTGAGCTCTTCTGCCACGTGTCATCCCTGGGAAGCTTCTGCACTGGAGAGAGGTAGCCTTACAATGTTGTCTTCTCTGCCATCCCTCTTTTCAGTTGAGAAATGTGATGATATTTCTCTAGCTTTTAATAACACACAGCTGAAAAGGCATGTTCCCCTTCCAGCAAATTCCAGTCATTTGTTTTTATGCTCACTGAAGGTGTGTTGCATTTTGTGCTGCTAAAGTGCCCTAAACCAAAAGTCACTGTATTGGCTTTTTTTTTTTTCCCCCTTTTTTCCTGCAAGTTACAGTAGATTATTATTTCACTACGGTATCCAAAAGCATGAAATAGAGATTTATGGTACTCTTGTGTTTTCCACTTCACTTCATGTAATGGAGGGAAGGTAAAGTGTCTCTGGCTGCACAGTATCTATCCCTTTTTCTCCTTGCTCTTTGGAGCAGCGTGTGCTGTGTGATTAGAGGAGAGTGAGAAGGTCACTGACCAAACTTTATCTTCCACGCAGTTTCCCACAGCATGTATTCCTCCTAGGGAACATTTTCTCAGCTCAGGTTATTTCCAGAAATGTTCTCAAACCCTAAGAGCAGTCCTTGCAGTAAAACATTTCATTCCCACTTTTTATCCTTTATCAAGCAGCGCAGTGTTGACAGCGTTTATGTTTCTTCTATTGACTGGGCCAAGAACAACAGGATTAATGAGGTTGTCTCTTCATGAGCGCATTATATGTTTTTTCTTTTTTTTCCTTCTGACCTTTCAAACATGGGAATCTTCTGTCTGCAATATTTCTTAAGGAAGGAAAACCCCTTCTTGCTGAAGGTTGTTTCAATGGGGGCCCTCTGGGTGGGAGGCTGGGTTCCCGTGTACCTCTGGGTATCCCCTGGGCATCCTCCATACCTCTCACCAGCATGCAGGCTGAAAGGAAGCTGTAAAATACCTTTATTTCTTGATTTTTTGATTTTTAAGAGTTGGCTTGGAGCCATGGGATATTTTAAAGACTTTCTCAAGCTATGAAACTGATGATCAGTCTTAAGCAGCTTCTCATCGTCCTGCAGGAACTGCTCAGGAGATGAGTGGACACAGCTCTGTTCTGCTGTTTCTTCTTTTATTTATTTCTTTCCAAAAGATTGCATATGTTTAGGCTGGAATTGCAGCCTTCCACAGAGCACTCTTGTGCTTTATCTTTCCTACTTCACATGATTTTTGACACTGGGTAACTGGAAGGCAATCAAGACAAGATCGTGTCGAAGTGCAGCAGGACAGGGAACGTGAGGAATTTTCCCAAGGATGGGAGCACAAGTATCTTTAAACATAACAAATATCTTTGCACATGTGACATCTTTTAGCTGGCCTCTTCAAAAATACATCAATTAGATAAGCTAAACATAATTAAATTTTTGCATAAGATCGTTAAGGGTGACTTATTCCCATTTTTCATCCAGGGAAATGAAGGGACAGAGGGCTGGAAAAATTCCCAGTAGTCCAAAAGTTGTCTTCAAGCAGGTCTTCAAGCTCTTGATTTTCCCTTTAAGTTGATTATTGCCCCTCTTGTTGGGGAGACAAGCACTGCAAATTTGTGTTTTTACATGTTGCATCTTAAGAGGTTGTAAACCTCTTTATGGAGGAAAAGGTGCTTTTGTTTCATCCCCTTGAAGCCCACAGAATCATAGCATGGTTTGGGTGGGGAAGATCCTTAAAGATCATCTAGTTCCAAGCCCCCCTGCCATAGGCAGATACACCTCCTGTTACACCAGGTTGCTCAGTGTCTCATCCAGCCTGGCCTTAAACACCTCTAGGGATTGAGGGGGCATCCACAACCTCTCTGGGCAATCTGCTCCAGTGTCTCATCACCCTCACAGCAAAGAGCTTCTTCCGTCTCTCCAGCCTAAATCTAACATCTTCCAAATTGCATCCATTACACCAGTGGAGAAGTCTGTTTGATATTTTGTGAGAAGGAGGACTAAAAGGAGAGGTATACGTATGTACATGGAGTAGTGCATATAAAGCCCTGAATATTATCTAAAAATAACTATAAAAAGAAGTGGACACTTGCAGAGTGACCCCCTGGCCATAGGTTGCCCAGAGAAGCTGTGGTTGCCTCATCCCTGGAGGGGTTTGAGGCCAGGTTGGGTAGATCTTGGAGCAACCTGGGCTGGTGGGAGGTGTCCCTGCCCAGGGTAGGGAGTAGGAACCAGATGATCTTTGAGGTTGATTCCAACCTAAGCCATTCTATGATTTCCATAGGTGTGTAATTCTGCTGTGTAGAAGAACATCCTATGGAGTGTAGGAAAAACCAGCTCTTACTTGCTAAACTTGAAGGAGGGTAAAAAATAGAGTTTCTGGGACTGTCTTGCTGGGAGCTCCAGTGCTGGCTTTACTTTGTGTCTGCTGGGCTGAGCTCTGGGCAATCATCCAGGAGGGCCAGAGCTCAAGCTCCAAGCTCAGACTTTAAGCAAGCTCGAGACCTCTGTGTGTGGATTCAAGTCATGCTGGGAGTGTGAGAGTGAGCTGAACTAGACGTGTGGACACAGCCAAGTTCACCCGTGTCAGCCCTAGGAGGAGAACAGAAACAAATATTCCTGACTTCTTGCTTTAACAATTTAAATAATCCCACGTCTTAGCTCTGGAAAGGGGACAGGCTGCTTTGATGGTGCTTGAAGTCAAAAAAAAGTCATCAGAGAAGAAGTTTCTGAGCGAGCTTGAAGAGTAATATTTCATGAGATTTTGAAATGTGTTCTCCTGAAAAGAGTTATGCTTATGTAGGGAGGAAGCTAATTTAACTCTGTACCACCCTTAGGCTGGAGCAATGGTCACTACTCATGAGTACCAGGAGATAATTTCTAAGTTTGAATAGATAATAATACACTCCTATTTAAAATGGGATTTCCTGGCTTTGGAGTTTGTTTCTTGAACTTCTATCTCTTCCTTTTAGTATTTCTCTTGTTGCTGAACTTCAAGAACCAAAGAGAGTGTTTAAGGAGATCACAATCTTTATTTTTTCATCATTTAGGGCAGTGAAACATAATTATGATGAAGGAAATATTCTACTTTTCTCCTAAACTAATGTGTGCAGAGGGCTACTACTGTTCCTTAGCTGGAATAACTTGGGAAAAAATAAAGAACCTGCATTTTGCTTTCTGTTCCTTTAAGCAAATCAGCTCCCTCTTGTACACTAGCAAGATATTCTCAGAAGGGCTCAACTCAAAGTAATTTTTGGGTTGTAACACTCAACTCTTCAAGATTTTAAAATCCTGACACTTCAGAATTAAAAAAAACCAAGCCTCCCTGTGTCTATCAGTGAACGGTGGATGCATGTTTGTGCAGTTTGCCTTATTTGCATTTGCTGGTAATTAATTAAAAAAACATGAGTTTAATTAAACTTGGAGTTAGGGGATTCATTAAAATAAAAACAAAACAGTTTCAGTTAAAAATGTTAAAATAAAATAGCTGGTGGAGCTTAAGGATTTTGCAGGGAAATCCAGGCAGTGGTAAAACTTCAGGGACTCTCCCACAGCAGACAGAGAAGAGTTACTGAGCAAGGAGAGAGGGTGCACATCTTTGTCAGCAGATAAATTTCACTTTGTAAACACTTGGATTGAAATAACAGCATTTACCCTCAGTTTCTTTCTTTTTATTCTTTCTTTGAAAGCAGCAGAAAGGGTTTGCTTTCTAAAGAAAGACCTGGCATTAGGATGTTAAAAGTAATAATAGCAAAACTAGAAATCTCAACTGATAATTAAGCTTTGAACATTTTTCCATAGTCTACTGGTTTTGATTCTGCCCTTCTCATAGGACTGGGCTTATCCCACGAGCAGAAGAAAACTCTCAGCAGAAATCTTGAAGGTTTTGCAGCCTGTGTTATGAAAATTGATAGAGATGTTTCTGTTTGTGCAGTACACCAAAAGTGAAAGCTTTCCACCATCTCAGATTTCTCTGGGGGGGGAAGTGGGGTTGTGTTAAAGAAGATCTCCCAAAGCAGCACTTGTTCCCATATGCAGGTAAGGCTCCTTGGACCTTCATGTAAGGCTCCATGGACCTTCATGTACTGCTGTGGAACACCCCCAGCAGCTTGGGAAAGGAACAGGAAGTAGCACCACCACGGTAAATGATGTGCTATTTGGGCTCTTGGCTACTGAAAAATGAATGATTTTGGCTGAACTGCTTCAGAATTAAGATTTATTGCAGGTATATAAGAAAAAATTAGACATGGGGCTTAGTGACATGCTTTACTGATGGTTTTTGACAGTGTCAGATTGATAGCTGGACTCAGTGATCTGAAAGGTTTCCTCTAACCTAGGCTTTTCTAAGATTCCATGATTTTCTATTTTACTTTTCCTTCCAAGTATCTAATTTAGGGAGGAAACAAATAGAATAAAGGAATGTAATACTGACTAAAAGGCTTCCTAGTTGTATTCATCAGACTCATTTTGCAATGAAATTAATATAAAAGAACCCTAGCAATGAATGCAAAGCACATGCATTTGCCTAGAGGAGTGTTCTGAGAGTGGTTTGTCACCCTTGTGCAGGATATTGGTGGACAACTGCATTTGTATAAAGGACCAAATTAAAAACCACACAAAATTATGTTGCATCTTTGAGATGAGGAACCAACCGTGGGTGCCTTTGGCAAAAACACCTACATGATGCTGGGGAAGGTGGCCCTTGCACAGGGAACAGATGCTCCACAGCTGAAGCCTTTCAAAGGAGACACCTTTAGAACCCCCTGCCTTATGGGATAACCAAGTTGTACATAAATAGTCTTTAAAGGGAGCATTGTCTGTTTTAAAAGAAAAAAAAAAGAAAGGAAAACTAAGTGGATTTTTGTGTGTGGGTAAAGTAAATATGGCTGGAAATACATGACTTGTTAAGAGCTTTTTGAGGACCCCACACTCACAAAATCTTTTAGGTCATGTGTTTGCTTTCCGAAACATTTGGTAAGTAATAAGTGCCAAGGGACTATATGCACTCCATCTGGAATTAGCAGATTCTTCTTTGTTCAATTGTTCCTAAATTTGGAACCAGACAACTTGCTTAAAAGTATTTTGATTTTATTTTAAATAAATAATGGGAAATAAACACAGCCCAGGACCTTCGGTGAGGTACATTATTAGTCTTCTCCCTGCCTCCATGAGCTGTGCAATTCTTAAAGGAGCATTTGCCAGTTTGGAGGTTTTCTATGGGTTTATGACAGTTCTGTGGGTAACAATTTGTTTGGGGAGACCTATTGTTTTTGTTTATTTTTTAATAAATAGTATCAAAGAAATCAGAGATGGAAAATAGCTACTAGGTTATTGAATCCATTCCACTGCCAATGCTGTCTTGTTCCCTACAGTGTATTTTTTCCATCTCTTTGTCCAGGTTAAACTTGAAATTGAATTTATGAGCCTGTAGGTCTGATGAGAGGTACAAGAGCAAGTGGAGATTTTACTTTGTTCTTCTTTCCTTACTAGAAAAGCATCTAATTGACATCTCCATCCTCCCTACCAAGGGAAATGGCATGTCAAGAGATCAAGTAGGTGTTTTCACTTTGCAGGTGTTACAGATTACTACCTCATCCCTGTAAATTTTAATTTTTACTGGAAAAAAGCAAAAAAACGAAGAGAAAAGCAACAACTTCTCTTATCTTCCCTGATGTCCTATAACACCAACGGGTAACAGTTTGAGAGCAAAACACCTGCTAGTCCAGAAGGCTTGTGAAAGGAGACTGTGCTTCCTTTAAGACCTCTAAAAACTTCTTTTCAGAGAAAGCTTCCTTTAAAACAAAGGCAGAACTTTCCAAATCCATTTGAGCAAGCATTTAAAGGAATGGAAAAAGCACCCTGGAATCTCCCAGAATTGCTCCAAGTTCTTGCTGTGGAATTCAGCTGGAGGACTATTTGATGCTGGAAATGTTTTTCAGTGAAAAGCTTGCAGTGAAAGTCAAATGTCATTACATTTGGCGTAGGAAGAATTGTTAAGAGGTGAGGATCTGTAGATCTGGGATCTCAGCCTAAGATATTGAGACTGTATATGTTGGTTTGCTTCCATGGGTTTGAGCAGAACGCTGCCTGTTTACAATAGCTGGGGATGGATGATCCCACTCTCCACTGGCTGTAGAGAAAGCTTAGGGAGACTTGTTTCCCTAAGCCAGATCTGGCCTTCATGACAATGCACTGTAGAGCAGGATCAAGGTCTTTATCTGCTTCACGGTTGCTCAGAATTTTGTTTCATCCAACATTTCTTCAAAACATAAGCAAGCATTTTATTTCTGCTTCAAGATTTCCTGAGTGGAAGAGGAGCAGCACGAGCAGATACATATTTCCTGCATGGCTACAAGGCCTTTTTATTTGGTCTGGATACACATCTGTAACTGTTTTACCAACTCCTGTATTCATGTATACGGTAAGTCGAAGGAGCTTAAGTTTTTCCTTCCTTCATTGAGTTGCAATCATTCTGTTTTGCAGGTTTCTCAGCAGCCTCAGGGCTTCTCCAAATCATTATTCTGCCCTTTACTAGCAAGGAAGAACCAAAAAGTGAAACATTAGCATGGGCTAGGCAAAATTTAAATCATAATCTCTTTTACCTCATTTCCAGTCAATCCTGATTCTGAGGATCAAACCACTATATCCTCTGTGTGACTGAAGAAGGTTTATAAGCGTGATTAATCATCCAGTGGGGACCTTAAGGATCATCTAGGTCTACCTGCCAGCAGTGTGCACTCGCAGCCAAGAAGGCCAACCAAATCCTGGGTTGCATCAAGAGGAGTGTGACCAGCAGGTCCAGAGAGGTGATTTTGCCCCTCTACTTGTCACTGGTGAGACCACACCTGGAGTATTGCGTCCAGTTCTGGAGCCCTCAACACAGGAAGGACATTGAGCTATTGGAGCGGGTCCAGAGGAGGCCACAAAGATGGTCAGAGGACTGGAGCAACTGCCCTATGAGGACAGGCTGAAGGAGTTGGGGTTGTTCAGCCTGGAGAAGAGAAGGCTCAGAGGGGAACCTCATAGTAACTTATCAGTACCTGAGGGGGTCCTACAGAAAGGCAGGGGAAGGAATTTTTAATATATCGGATGGGAGGACTAGGAACAAT
>VZTY01025651.1:295724-339559 GCA_013400935.1 Turnix velox
GAAAGGAAAGGAAAGGAAAGGAAAGGAAAGGAAAGGAAAGGAAAGGAGGTTTGAGAAGAGGAGGAAAGAAAAGATAAAAGAAGAAGAGGGGAGGAGAAGAGAAGATGTTTTGTGAGAAGGGACTGGCAACTGGTAAATGCAATTATTATTGTAGCACATTTTTCAAGAGGAAGAGATCTCAGCTCCAACAAAGTCATATGTATAAAATTTCAGTCATATAATATAGTCTAAAACAGCAGATTTACTCTGCAAAGGTTGGGAGCTGCTTCCCATCTGGAGCTATGTTCTGTTCATGCCACGTGGACCCGTTTTGATACCCACTCTGAGAGGAAAAAAAGCCACCAGCCAGCAAAATAAATCACTCCCCAAATGACTACCTGATACACCCCTATAAACTCACCTTATGATTAATACCAGCCCCCTTTTAAGCTCAGCCTTGCAACAGCAACTTTAAAAAATAAAATAAAAAAAAAAAATCCCCAAACTCTCTCTGTGCATATGGCAGACTTACATTTCTTTGCTGTTTGGGCAGAAATGAAACTGATTCAACTTTATGTCAGGGAATGCCCTGCAAAATGTGCTACTGCTGAAAAAAAAATAATTTTTTTTAGAGAAGCTGCTTGTGCCCCTTTCATTGCCCATCTGCCTCCCTCCCAACTGCTCCCTGACTGACTCAGTGCTGTTCAGCCACAAGTGTGGCAGGAGCTGCTGCTCCCTGGTATCTCAATTTTATTCCCCGGGATTGCTAAGGCCACAACCTGAGCTCCCTAATGCTGATTTTTTTGGGATTTATATGGCTGAGGCAAAGAGCAAAACTTAACTCTCTGTGGGGGGAGAGCTAGAAGGAGGGAGGATTTTTTGCCAGCCCCTTTGCTGACACACAGCTGGTTCCTACTGTCACACTCCTATGGCCATGTCCACACTCATTTTATATCCCTCTTAGAGTTTTTTAACCTTTTTTTTTTTCCCCATTGTCACCAACATCAGAATATTAAACTGAAAGAGGGGGAGATTCAGGCTAAATATAAGAAAAAAATTCCTTACTGTGAGGGTGTGAGACACTGGAAGAGGTTGCCCAGAGAGGTTGTGGATGCCCCCTCTCTGGAGATGTTTAAGGCCAGGCTGGATGAAGCACTGAGCAACCTCATCTAGTGGGAGGTGTCCCTGCCAATGGCAGGGGGGTGGATCTTGATGATCTTTAAGGTCCCTTCCAACCCAAACCATTCTATGATTCTTTCATTTCTTTGGGGCTGGTGTCTGATATTCTTATTCACAGTGAATAAAGTGAAACCTCATCTCATAAACAGCTTGATCCTTTCAGTGGGGTGGCTGCAGAGGGAAGAGCAGATCCTCAAAAGGGCTTTGACAACGCTCCACTTAAATTGTAGGTTTCCTAGATTAGCTCAGCTTGAGATAGGAGTTGGTGACTTTTTGGAGGACGTATGGAGTAAGTTAGATGTAGGAAAGGGCAGGGAAAATGCAGCTCTGGGATTCTAACTGGGAAAATACGTTTTTTTCAACAGCTGAAGCATCTTGATGGAGAAGGCATTGATCCTTGGCACTGTGGTGGACACCTCTCTGCTCTGCCTGGGACGATACTTGGGTCTCACACCCTACATCTATTCTACATCTTCACTGTGTAAGTACTGTCCTTAACATGGAGCAACACAGCTCCAACATCATGATTTTCTAGAGGAAACCAAATGCCACAGAACCCTTGTTTTGACCAGCAAAAGGGAAGCTTTCACTTTAAATGGGTGTAGTCGAGTCCTTTTTGAAGCAGCTCCAGGGTTGGAGCAAAAGCAGCACCACAAGAAACTTGACTGGCCATGGTGTGACTGGGACAGGGTAGGGGTGGTGGTAACCTTTGCTTTCATCCCTTTTTGAGGCTGCTAAAATATTTTACATCAAAATAGCTTAAATATATATATATCCAACAAAATTTTGCTGGTGAGTTTTTATTGCAACACAAAGTCACCTGTGGACTCCCAAGCACAAAGCAGCAGCTGTATGAGGATTACTTTCCACATTCAAGGTCTGAACCAGGAATTAAAGGGCTAAACCAAGAGGTTGTGAAGGCCTAAACCTGAAGTTTAAACTTTTAAGGCACTGCAGGTAAGGTTATCACCTCAGCTTTTATAGGTCATGCTTCCAAGTCCAAGCATGATGAACCTCTTATGTAGCAAAAATGGTAAAAACATCCCTTGTGGACCAAAATTCATGGAGAGCAGAGCAAAGGTTATGTGTCAAGAGGTAGACACTTGTTATGGAGCTGCTCTTGCTTTCAAGGAGAGATCCCCACAAGCCTGTTGAGCTGTGTTGATCTGTACCAACATCAGAGAGACCAGCCTTGCCCTTTGACCATGTATCTAATCCCTTTGTTTGCTCTTTTTCAGGGGAAAAAGAGGGAGGAGAAAACCTTGCAGAGCTGAAACGAAATATTAAGTCTCTCATTCATTCCAGGTAAATGCATGCCAAATCTCACAACAGTGTTGGCAGGCTCCCAAAAGTTGCAAAATAATGAAAAGAAACATTGAGTTTAGGACCTGGTGCCCATTTTAGCAACATTCCTTGTAAGTACAATTAAAGCTGCCACTGATTTGACCTCAGAAAACACAGGAAATGGAGAGATACAGCAGAGGGCTAAAAAGTGGAACAGGCTGCTCAGAGAGGCTGTGGATTCTCCTTCTCTGGAGACATTCAAAACCCATCTGGATGTGTTCCTGTGTGACCTGGTCTAGATGTTTCTGTTCTGAACTAGATGATCTCTTGATATTCCCTGATATTCGTTGATTCTGTCAAAGTAACCTAGAAGGTGTTTTGAAACATTGTCTTATAGCTGCAGTCTTGTTCCTGATAGAGAATAAATTATAAAGTTATTATTTTAAGGGCCATGAGAGTTGTAGCTTGCACATCCATGGTAGGTCAGGGCTGATAAGCCAAATGTGAACTGTCATGTTGATGTTTAGAAGCGGCATTTAGTATCTTCTAGGAATATGCTGCACTGATTTGGTCTACAAAGATATTCCTTATATTTAATGTAGATATTTGATGTAGATTTTTACTCATCTGGACCACCTTGGAGGTTATCTGCCTCATGCCCAGACCCTGCCTTACCACAAGAGACCCCAGTCTTGTCTGCTGGATGGGACAATATCACTTCATAGAGAGCTATAAAGGTAGTTTAAGGACACTTAAGTCTTGCTGCTGCTTGCTGTTACTGTTATTGATGGATGCTGTTATTACAGGGAGAAGCCTCTCAGTGTGAAAGCATTTTTTCTCTTTTTTGGTCTCCACCATCATATTTTTTTCCCTCATGACAGACATGACTTTCCTGGCTCCAGAGGTAGCAAAAATAAAACATAACACACTGCAAAAAGTTATGAAAGCAAAACAACTGTAATTCCCACATCATAATCCTCTTCTAGACTGAAACCTGAAAGGTTCTGAGCTCTTCTCCTCAAGAACATTGCACAGGGAGATACAAAATCTTTGAGCAAAGACTAAGAAGCAGTCTTGTCCTGCTTATTGCTATGGTGGCCTCATCAGGAACTAAGGAGGGATTAATTCAGTGATACATAATTCAAATTGTTTCCTACCTATAGGCCAAAGAAAAATAATTATTACTTGAAAATCTACAGTGGCTTTCTCAAGAACTAGAGAAGAATTATTTCAGTGATATAGAATTCAAATTGTTTTCCCCCTATAGGTCTAAGAAAGATAGTTCTTGCTTGCAAATCTACAGTGCTGAGAAGAACAAGAGTCTCCTTAGGACATACAGTAGATGAGGAGACTTGAGCCTACTGCCATGGGCTTCAGGGGTAAGCTCAGATCCACTAAAATCTGGTTTTGCCCCTCAAAATGACACAGAGAAAATAGACTAGGAAAGCAGGAGTTCATAGTTAGATGGCTACTTCTTTTGGAGCCAGGAATCACAATCCTAATGACATGATTACAGTGCTGAGAAGTGATCTAAAGTTACAAAAGAGAGGATATTTACCTTGAGAACAGTTGTTTTTTGTTGTATATTTAAAAGAAATAACATGTTTGGCTGAGATACTTTTAACACATGGCTCTTTTTGGCTTTTTTTTTTTTTTTTATATGTAAAGGTTTCCAAACACAATGACTCATAAGAGCAACGTTCCAACTCCCGTTCTGTTCGATGCCTCAGTGGATGAACACTGAGCTGCTGGGAAAATAAGAGCTGCTGCAAACGTGGTCCTACTTACCAACCAAAAACTTTAATTTTTTGGTGCTTCAAGTTTATTGGTGCTTCTTTTTTTTTTTTTTTTCCTTCCACTTCTGGCTGCAATGTGATTTTTGCTGACAAGGAGTTTGTTGTTGTTTGCTAATAGCTGAGCAATGTATTTAGCAGGGGCGAGGGCTGGTGAGGGCCAAAGGAACAAGGTGGGGAATTTCTGATATTCAGGCCCCCCTACCTGCTCTTGGTTTCACTTAATCACTTTTCAAACTTAGCTAGTTTCATCTTGAGACAAGCTGGGTTTCCTGAATCCTGCAGTGAGGTTGCATCACAGCCTCAGTTCTCTGTTGCTTCAAGATCTCCTCTTAATTTATCACAGACTGGAAAGGACCTTTGAGAGGTTATCTAATCCAATCCCCCCTGACAGAGCAGGAATGCCCAGATTGGGTCACACAGGGAGGCATCCAGGTGGGGTTTGAATGTGTCCAGAGAAGGAGACCCCACACCCTCCCTGGGCAGACTGTGCCACTGATCTCTTACTCTCACCCTGGCAAAGCTTTTCTTGCATTTCTGTGGAACCTCCTGTGTTCTAGCTTGCACCTATTGCCATTTGTCCTATCATTGGAGGTCATTGGGAAGAACCTAGTTCCATCCTCCTGACACTCACCCTTTCCGTGCTTATAAACATGGATGAGGTCATCCCTCAGACTCCTCCAAGCTGAAGAGAGCAAGCTTCCTCAACCTTTCCTTAGAAGTGAGATGCTCCAATCCCCTAATCTTCTATGTTGCAAATAGATGAATGACTGATTTGTACACTCTTGTTTTTTTTTCTTTTTCTACTCTCTCCTCTCCAGATAACTCTGTAGCTGATACAGCCCCTGTATTTTTCCTCCCTGCTGATCAGGTGAACCAGAGAGGGCTTGACTGCTTGTATGAGGACTCAGCCTCTGCTAACACCTCACCAAGTATTACCTTCAAAGGTAACATGACTACATGGAAGGAAGATTCATGCCCAGGATATTTTATTCTTACCAAGTACAAGGTTTTATTTCATGTTAATTCCTTGAGCATGCTAGAATTGAGATGGGCATCACTCCCCTAACATTGAGCACACTCAGAAATGGCAGTAATAGGATTAGCTGATGCACTCCCAGCAACACTGACAAAAAATTATTGATGCAGGGCCAGTTTTCCTTTGCTATCACTTAGGTCCCTTCTAATTGATATTTGAGATGAGCAGCGTTATTCAGTGCTGGGTAAATGGACTCGTGTATTACCACTGTCAAGTATTTACTCTCAGCTCACCTTCAATCTCTTCCTAATTAATGGAAATGCAAAATATCACCTTGCTCTGCTCTTGTTTTACCCTGTTAGTTAATATTCAGCTGCTGCATGGAAAACAGTCAATGGTAAAGAGTTTTAATGTTTTCATTTGTCAGTGTGGGTTTTTCAGCAGGACACAGCCTTGATTTCACTTGAGGATATTATGGATGCTGGGATATTTGCAGTGTGGGATGTGACCTTCAGCTGCCCTGGTAAGCCACTTCTAACTCAGTTTAAAACCAAATGGGTTGAATTTGACTTTCAGGCCTCATAATTTGTTATTTACCATTTTGCCTTTTGTTTCTAATTACTTCTAAAATGATCTAGAGGAAGGTAGTCAGTGCATTTGGGTTACTTTAAACACCCTTGGAAAAAGTTGGCTGCTCACCACTGGCCTCACAAACAATTCCAGGAGAAGGTTGAACCTCCTGCTGTCACCCTAAACCCTTCCCTTCTTGGTGGTAGGCTTTCCCCATGCAAAGAAGGATGCTAATTCATCTTCTAGAAATGAGATACCTACATAATCATAAACTCATAGAATGTGATGAGTTGGAAGGGACCTTCAAAGGCCATCTAGTCCAACCCCCTGCAGTGAGCAGGGACATCTTGCACTAGGTCAGCTTTCTCAGATCCAGCAACCAGTCCAACCAGCTACTTGGACTGTTCAACTGATACAATTCTCTGCTCAGGAGGTTAATTTTTCAGCTTTAAATATATTATCTGATAAGGCTGATTGTAGTTCTGAAAATTAATTTGGGCAGTAACTAATATCAGGCTCATATCCTTGAGGATTAATGTAGACTGAGTTAGTTACAAATAGGTATTCCCTACTGCTATATTGCAATTGCTTAAACTATTTGAAACCACAGACTTAATAGATGTTTTTGAATCCTTGCACCTGGCTAATTCCCACTATGAAAGTTTTTCCTCAAATAATTTAACAAAAAACCCCCTAACTCCAAACTCAAAAACAACATCAATAGACCACTAGCATAAAGATGCCCAACTCATACTGGATATTAGAGAAAATCATGTTATCTCCTCTGATGTGCAATCTATAAATCTAGACATTTTTCACTGACTCTGGATGGGGTCTGATATACTAAAAAGAACAATTTTTAATATCAGCTCCTGGGAGAGGAGTTGTGTGCATTAGTTGATAAAATGACTGGAAGTGTTGCAGCAAAGTTTAGTAAACTCTTTACCTTTACTTACCTGGGTCAAAAGCATTAGTCATGGCTATTCATTACAAACTGGGAGCTCATAAAAAGGTGGCATATGGCAGGACTGAAATTCTTTGCTATATAAAGTTAAATTCATAGTAATAACATCTGCATGGAATTTAGAGTTCCTACAATTAGAGGGAGGTCAATGCACTGAGGCAAAGATTGATGCATGCCTGTGTATCTTAAATGACAAGTCAAAGAGGTATAAAATAAACTAACAACTTTATTTCTTTTTAAATACCAGACAACTTGGGGTGTGCATGCTCAGGGCTCAGTAATTAGGGCCAGGAGGGGCAGTTATAGTGCTGTGGGTTGTGTTACTGGGTTGTAATTCAGGAGAGAGGGTTGCTATGTGGGGCTATTGCCTGTCTTTTGTTAATTATATTACTAAAAATAATTAATAACCACTGGGCAGGACACAGTAAAACACCATCAAGTGAAATTATGCTCTCACCAGATTGACTGATTAAGGTTTGGAGGTGAGTAGAGGAATCAGGCCATGCTGACTGTGTCTTCCATGGCTTTGCTTCAGCACCTGAATTTTGCTTTCATCTTTATGCTCATTTTTCAAAGGTTTTTCAATGAGTTTTGAATAATGCAGAATCATAGAATGGTTTGGGTTGGAAGGGACCTTAAAGATCACCTAGTTCCAGCCCCCCTGCCATAGGCAGGGACACCTCCCACTACATCAGGTTGCTCAGCCTGGCCTTAAACACCTCCACAGAGGGGCCATCCACAGCCTCTCTGGGCAACATCTTCCAGTGTCTCACCACCCTCACAGGAAAGAATTTCTTTCTTATATCTAGCCTGAATCTCCCCTCTTTCAGTTTACATCCATTATTCTTAGTCCTGCCATCACATATCCTATTTAACTGTCCTAGCCCAGAAACACAGCCCAACTCTGGCTATAGACATGGGGCATTTCTGTTGTATCTTGGGTTCTCAGATGTTTGGGTTTTTCTAACATGTGATGCCAGTTTTCTAAAGCCATGTATGCTGTTTGACTTGGTGAAGCTTTTGGTGTTTGCTTCAGCATTTGAAGAACGGGAGAAGTCATAATTATGAGTAAAGTTCTTAACTTCAAGAATTTCTTTACCTCCACATGCAGAGTGAGAGAAATCACAGAAAGCTGGGACTATCAAGAACCTATCAACAGGAAAAGGGTGTAATTTCAGAGGGAAAAAATGGGCTTTAATTTTTTTAGGCTTTATTTTGTTATTCTAGAGAGATAATTTAGTGTATGATTGGCAAAGAAAGCTGTTACATAACTTGAAAATTCTGCTGTGCCACTATTTGTCAGGAGACAAATCCTGCCCTTGTGTATGTTCAGGGCATCACAGTGACCGACTGCATCGCGTGAGTACAGATGATTTAATCATATTTAGTTTCCAAAGCAGGGAAAAGACTAGAGCACTTCATTGTCAGGAGAAGCTGGGCAAGGAAAATATATTCCCCTGACCCAAAAAACAAAACCATGTGTGAACAATGCAAGTGCTGTATTGATTATCTTTAAAATGATGTATTTATCAGCATCATTTTTTTACTGAGGTTATCCTGGCAAGCTCTTTATTACCATAGAGGAAGCTGGGTTGGCAGCTCTATGTAGCAGTCATTCACTTAAAAATGAGAATTTAGTATCTTCTGGCCTTGTTTCAGCCTCCAGTAAAACTCTAGAAAAACCTTGTGAATGACCTAAGAGTAAAGATTGCCTCAAAATTTGGAATGAGAAGTACGTTTCATGGGTTCAGAGATGAGCTTGATCTCTTTTCCCCATCTCTTGTGAAGAATAATATTATACTCAGAAGAACCTGTAATGTTCCTGGCATGTCTTGTACAGCTCAGACACTGGATTTTACTAAGCAAGGAGACTTTTCTCAGCTTGGGAGTCATCCAGGGAAAAATAGGTATGCTGTGGAAGTATGCAGGAAAGGCAATAGGTGACGATGTTCTTTTGACTGCACTTCCCAGCCAAGGTTGTATCGTGTTTCTTGGATACAGAGGAACTTGGAGCTGAGGAATTATCTAATGGATTTACAATTTGGAAAGGTCTTACCTCAAAAAACCCTGATGTGCCAAAAGCAAGTAGTTTAAAGGAAATGTCTTTGTTTTTAGCAAGATCCTGTGGGATGTGGGTGGACTCGGTTTCTGGAGAGCTCAGCCACCCGTACTCCTGGCCAATGGGGACTTCCCCAGGGCATAGTCCCAGATCCTGCCAGCATCAGGGTTAGCCTCCTCTGAGAAGGACCTCCTGTTTAGTTTAGCCCATAATATTACTAATACCAAGAGCAATTTTGGTGGCAGAACTGACCCAGAGATGAGGAACAAAACAGACCTGGAAACTGTTGAGCAAAATGGGGACCACAACTTCCACCTCTTGTGATGGCCCCATCACTCATTTGTGAGTTCAAGGGGAAGCTGCTGCTCAAAGAACTTGCTGCAGATGATGCTTTTTGTTGTCTCTAAATAAGGATTTTGAATGTTTGATGGTTTAGGAGAAATTTGGAAAAAAAAAAAAGCTCAATTCCAGTTTGTAACAAGGAAACCCCCCCCAAACTTTCCAAATGACAAATTAAATTGAAGAAAAAAAAAAAAAAAGGGAATTTCACTTTCACTTACAGGTGTAATTCTCATTACTGGGGCTGGCAGAGATGCTCTCAAAGGTGATATTCAAGCAGTAAACTCTAAAGCTAATTATGGAAGAGAAAAGCATGCACCAGGGCTTATTTTTATCTCTTTACAGAGGTGTTTGTACTCTGACAGCCACGTAGTGTGACCTAAGAGGAGCCTGGCCAGCTCCAAAAATGATCAGAAATAGAAATCCAGACTTTAGCCAGGAGTGATTGGAGGAATTTGGGCTGGATGTTGCACAGAATAGGGCTGTGTGGTTGCAGGTTTGTGGTACAAAATTTTGCCAAGGCAAAAAAAAAACCAAACCAACCTTCAACTCTAAAAAGCTCTGATGCTTATGCTGGGTTTTTTGATTTATTGTGGATTTTTGCTTTGTACCTCTGCAAAAGAATAAAGGAAATGGGTATTTCCTGATCAGTAATGATAATAATAGTGCTAGTATACATAATAATATGGGAGTTTATAGATAATTTAATGTATTTTTTATACATATATATGTACATAATATTCTATACATGTAACTATGTCACAGTGCCCTGTTAGAGAAGTTCCTGGCCTCCAAATGAGTTCAACCTGTGTGGCCTTGAGCAGAATGGCAGACAGGAATATTTTAGGGTTTTTTTGTTTTTTTTTTTCCTTTCTGTATCCAACTCTCATAAATTCTTAACTTGCTCAGAAATTCGCCAGTTTAAACGAAAAGTTACCATAATTAGGGATTTATTAAAACATGAGTCCTTGGCCCAGTAGAATAGAATAACTCATTTGTTTCAAATAAGACCCATTTAATTGTTCTGTGGCCAGTCCAGGATGCTGAGGGTTTGGGGATCTATCAGGGCAGCACAGAACCACGTGTATTCTCCAAATCCACTTGCAAGGGGCAAAATCTTCTGTGAAATTTTTGATCCCCAAACCACCAGGCAGGCAGAAGCCCCTAAAACAAAAATGTGTCATTTTAATTAAAAATTAAAGTGCTGAAAGCCCTTATTACTCTGCACTACAAAGCAAAGCCTATTAAAACACTATTTTTATATGTAGGGCTCTCTTTTAATTTTTTTTTTTAACAACCTTCCCACTCCCTATCTTAAAAAACAATGGTTATTGATTTACAGTCTTTTAAATGAGACTGTAAGAGCTTGTAACGTGGAACTATAAATAGATATTTTTAAAAAAAAATATGAAAATTGTTCCCAAGTCAGGGCCATATATGGGGGTAGTCAGCAGAGAGATGTTTTGTAAAGGGATATAAACTGGAGAAAATAATTTCTATTGGAAATGCAAAGAAATCTGAAACTCCTCACTGCCACAAATAATGCAGCCATAATTAAGGAATTACCCATTCCTCTTTGAAATCAGCCTTCTCTTTTCTTAATTGGTTGGATATAGAAAACATATTACTATATTTGGCTCCTCTTTCCCTAGCATAAGAATAGTCCTACAAGGAATTCCCAGTAAAACAGTGTTGTAGTTCTACAGCATATTAAAAAAAAAAAAAAAAAGAAAAAACCATAGGAAAGTGTTATCCAATGGGCAGATGTTAACTTAAAGTGCACATTGTTTGGAAAAGGAGTTAATTAACAACTTATTAATTGGATAGAAAGTCTGAAACTGTTGTACTTCTAGCAAATACATAATTTTCTTCAAGTATTATTAAAGCGTTTTTGTTGTACCTATTAAAGATTCTTGTCTCTAAGTTAATTTCATTATGCTAATAAGCTATCATCGTTACAGAACCTAAGCTTTGATCCATGTTAATTGTCGTGATCTTCAAAGACAAAGTCACCACTTACTTTAAATGAATTTTACATCTTTTTAAAGAATCACACGGAAATTAGGGGAAGTAATTAATTTTTTATTATGTGTCTCAATATTTTTAAGGGAGGAAGTCAATGGTATTGGCTAGAATTCATTTTAACATTTAACTAGGGAAAACAGCATGAGGCAAAAAAACGTTCAGATGCAAAAGATTAAAGAAAATTTGAAACTGGGACCTAATTTGTCTTGATAAACTTTGGTGTTTAATATGCTTCTTTTGTTCTCAGTGTGAAACTGCGGGGTTTTGATTTGTAAAAACTTTTTGAAGAATTAATTCTTTCTAATTTTGATTCCTTTCTTTGCTCTTTCCTTTTACTGCCAGACAGAGGAGTTGACCTTCAAACCGTAACACTTTTAAATATCTATGACTATACAAGGTTAAATCTATTAATGGTCTGAGATTAGCTGTTCTACACTTGCAAAGTGTGTACCTTCCACAGCAAATTTTATCTTCCAGTGAATGATTACAAGCTCACATCAACGCAAGGAGTTTTAAACAAATAATAGAGTACGTGTAGTGAGTGATCTATTCCTCTTCCCTTTAAGTGCTGGTTATTTTAACTCCTCTGATGTTATACAAAGCTGGGTTCTGAATCAATAAGACATTTTTCTCTTGGAGATCAGGACCTAAAATGTTAGGATTGTCAACACCGCCATGATGGCCGATTTATAGCTTCCACAAATTGTCCTTCATCTTTTCCAGTCTTTTCCTCTTAGAAAAAATGCAGTATGGACGTTTTGTAAATGAGAAAATAAAATTTAAAAAAAAAAAAAGGGCAAGATTTGTGCTCAGTTTTCCAGACAAGGTTCACCACTTAATGTCATGCTGTATCAAAGCAGCTCTCTGTCATATTAACAAAGCACAAGCATCCTGTTGCGCTTGCGGTGAAAAATAGTCCCTCTTGAAAAGGCAGCAGGAAAAAGTAATTTAAGGAGAGGAGCAGCAATTGAAATCAAAAGCCAGATTACCTCCTTCATTCTCTCTAGTTAGCAGCCTGGAAGTATTGGGAAAGCAAGTAAACATCAAGTTCAAACTGGACCTCCACTGGGAGGATTTCTGCAGCAGACAGGTGGTGAGCTCATCGTGAGGATTTTTCAGCATTAATGCTGTACTCATTTAGACTAACACCAGGCTTGAGTGACCCTCATCTGGATTTAACCTCTGACCTGTCAATCCAGAGACACACTTTCAGATCTCAACATGGGGTTTGCATTTTTTTTTTTTTCAGAGCATAGATGACTTTAATCATTAAGCAGCTTTCATAACTGGAACATATATGTGCTCTTTGATTTGTAATCTAGGTTTCTGCCCATATAATCCCCAGTGTCTGAGTGAATTCCTTCAAAATTCTTTGAGCATGTAGGAGCAATTGGGCAAAGAATGGCACTGCTTATCTGTGGCACTTTTCACTTTTTGTGGCTGTTTTTTTATTGTGCAAAAAGGTGATGGAATTATTATAATAATTATTGGTGTTGTTGCTATTCTTCTTTTTCTTTTTCTTTATAGAACCATAGAATGGTTTGTGTTGGAAGGGACCTTAAAGATCCTCTAGTTCCAACCCCACTGCCATGGGCAGGGACACCTTCCACCAGACCAGGTGGTCTTATTCTTCTTAGTCTTATTATTCTTATTATTCTTACTATTATTATTCTTACTATTATTATTACAATTATTACTATTATTATTATAATTATTACTAGTATTATTATTACTACAATATTTGGTCATTACTTTTATAGCTCATAGACTATTTCAATCCAAACTTACGTTTTTAAGTTTTTATTTAATTTTTTTTTTTTTTAAAGCTGATTTAATTTATTTTCACTTGTAAAAATTTGAGCTTCAATTTTGATGAACTCTGGAAAAAGCCTGGGCATAGGGCATAAAACACAGACATAAGCAGCCCTGTTGTAGAGAAGCAAAAGCTTCTTCATCCCTTTGATAAATCCAGGGAAGGTAGTGGCTCACACAAGGAACAGAAAGGCACAATTTTCCCTGTCTCATCATTATTTTTTTTAATAATAATAACAACACCCCATAACTGTTTATGTAAATACACCATTCAGAAGTCCTCATTTCAGCAGCACTGTGCCTGTCAAGTGAGTCCCTTTTTTTTTTTCACCTGGCAATATGATGTTGTAAGACTCAGTTGTCTTTAACTAATCCTGGCTAAAATGCAAAATTCTGTTTTGTAAGAAAATTTCTGGCCAGCTCTAATCTTAACCTCTTGCGTGTCTGGAGCTTTGAAATCGATGTCACAGTTGTAATAGCTTTGAAAACCCATATGTTTGTAAACTAAACAAACCTTGATATTCAAAGGAGATGAAGACAAGAATTACATCTCTTGGCACCGGTGCTCTGAGCTCGGTTTCAGCTCGTGTTGGCTCCTCGTTTTCATGCCCGTGAACCACGCCAAATCTTCCTTATCTACACAAACATATTAACATCGACTGTTTGCAAATGCTGTGATGCATCACTCTCTTATCTTCACTTTTGACCCTCGTGTTACCTAATAACTCTGAGACAATGTTTCCTGAGACTTGACTGGGGACCGCCTTTGGTTTCTCAACCTTGTACCCAGAGCTGCCTCTCCTAAACTGACTAAATTAGCTCCTCACTGCTCTCAGCCAGCCAAGGCAGAAAGGCTGCCAAGTAGTTTCCTGCTCCAGAAAAATCTCTACATCCCTTCTGTGTCATGGGCCATAACCCTGCAAGCTCAAGCATTTATTTTTTTCCCAGGTATTTTTTTCCCCATCACATTCAATTCACACAGTTTGATTCGAATGTTGCAACCCCAGATGTTTCAAAAGTTGCCCCAAGCCCTGGCTCATCCCATTTTCACCAGTTTCATTAGGCAGGCTTTAGCATTTTCTTTAAACAAATATGTATTATAATGACAAGTGAAAAACTTCTGCACTAAACCTAACCAAAATGGCACCCTAAATGCTATATGTAAATACTGATAAGTGTTTCTAATGCTGCCTACTGGGACTATTAATGCATGAAGAAGAAAATAAATATTTGTCATCAGTTCTAGCTGGCCAAAAGTCTTCCTTTAGGAATAGCATAACATATTCCTTTGCAATATGTAATTGCCTTAATTATTTTTTGGCCTATCCACAAAAAGCATAGTTCCATCTCTCTCCCCGTAGTACCCATAGAATATGCAAATTCTGTTAATTCCATCTCTCAGAATGAAAAAAAAAAAAAAAAGCCAAAGAATTTCCTTTAGCTGTTTAGTAAAGGCTCAGAAAACTTTTCTAACTGTGGCTCTTGTGTATGCCAAGAACTTTCTTATTCATGGAAGATGTCCTCAAGCCCTTTGCTATTGTTCTGAGATATTCCCCTCGCCTGGACTGGCTTCTCAGCATTCTCTGTTCCTCACAATGCCCAACAAGTCAGAGTGCTTCATCCCACCTACAGACTGGAGCCTGCAAACACTGAAAACTGAGTCAAGCTCTTAAAGCTTCTAAGCTTTTGGTTATGAAACCAAAAGCATGAGACATAGGAGCTTTTAGGGTTTTGGTGTAAAGATTTAAAGACACAAGGGAAACAAAGGGCTTTTATTGCTTCTTCTGACCATGAGTGTCTGCTTAAGAATCTTCAAGAAATCCAAGGAAAGCCAAAGGGTGAAGGTCTTTAGGGGACTGTTTCTTCCAAACTTTCTATTTCCATCCTGCCTTTAGTATGATATGTCTGAAAGAGACCCCAAAAGCCCTGGAGACCCCAGGCCAAGAGCCTTGATGGTATTTAGGACTGGTCTCTAATCTACAGCAAAAAATTTTCTTATTGCAGCTTTTCAACTCTTTCTCTTTTTTTTCCTCCCCTGCTATTAAAAATTCCACTTTTAATGTGAAGCAGAGACAGCTCTGTGACCACCTACAAGCAGTGATCTGTAATATGGTTATCAGAAATCATTCCCTTTAAACAAGACACTGAATCCTGTTCCAA
The DNA here is from genome assembly GCA_013400935.1 of Turnix velox. Classification (NCBI taxonomy): domain Eukaryota; kingdom Metazoa; phylum Chordata; class Aves; order Charadriiformes; family Turnicidae; genus Turnix; species Turnix velox. The sequence goes on from VZTY01025651.1 coordinate 310,868, forward strand.
AACGGGATTTCCAGTATTCCACGACCTAGATGACAGGGAGATTGCACTGCCTGCACAGTGCTCCAAAACAAAACTGAAAAGAACCCAATTTTCCAATTTCTTAGTGTGAGAAAACGATGCCTAAGTGAAGCTTTAGATGCTTGGTGGAGCTGTTTGGTGTAGTTGGATGTAGCTTGGTCTGAAATTCACTGTGTGCTAGGGATTTGTAAGGATCATGCATCCTGGTTGTTGTCCTGAAGTTACATCATGGTCACCTTCAGCTCTTACATTGGCCAGATCCTTCTCTAATTCCACCTACAGATTATAGCCTTTCATCTTAAAAGGTGTAACCAGATGAATATTATTCCTTTTTCAATAGCTCAGAAAGGTTAATGCAAAACTTTTAGATTTTCCTGTTTTCCAGAGTGGTTGCTTGGGAAAAAAAAAAGGAGTTTGACTCCAGACTTGCTGTGGGAATGTTATTCAAGCACTGGTGAAGTGCCAGAATGTGTTGGGAAGAAATGAGTTTCCAGAAAAATATCCCCCTGATTAAAACCTGATCTTACTAAGTTTTTCTTTATGCAAAGGGTTACCAGAATAGTAAGACAAAGTCGTTAGTCAAATTTTCCTTCCCTTACTTGATCATTACCAGTGATGCTTTTATTGCTCTTATTTGAATGATTATTGTTGCAACATCTCATCAGTGAGCTACTTAGGTACTGCTCTCCTCTGCTCTGCTCTGTTCTCACGTGATGTGATCCATGACCTGTTGATGCCTGTCCTTGTTTGGCAATTTTTCCACACTACCATTTATTCTTTATAATAAATTTAATTTGGAATATGAGGAAAAGATGGAAACAAAGTTGTAGTGCCAACAGGGTTTTGGTGTTTTTTTTCTCCCTCATTTCTGTTCTTCATGAAGTCACCAGTGTAAGTACCAACAGAAAACATCCTGTTTTATGCTAAAGGACAAAATTAAATCATCAAACTGCAAAGGATAACAAAATAAAAATGTACTTTTTTCATATGCATAAATTTTCTCTTGTGAAATCATGAGTGAAGGTTGTGTGTTTAGGTTGGTTCTTTTCAAAAGATGAAGCTGTGGGCAGCTCAGGCTTGATACTGGCTTAGCACAGTCTTCAAAATAGGCCACGGGTACAAAACTGCTCTCTAAATATTGGATTGAACAAACACCCACCCCAAGATTTCTGTGAAACGTGCCTTGTTTGTCATCTGAGCCATGGATGTGGTTAAAACACCCTCCTGTCTTCTGCGAGAGCTGAACTGCTCTTGGTAGGAGATCACAAGATGTTGAGGTTAACTGTCAGATGCTTTACTCTTCTAAAGACCTTTGCCTTTTAACTAAACGCTTGCTTATCTTTCTAATTTAACATAGTCCCACATTCTTTTTGCAGTAATTCTGGACTATCTGATAACATATAATGGAAAACATGTTTATGTCTTCCACTGGTTCTCGTTGCATATTTCAAATGCTTAGAACAACAATTTTCAGAGGCTTTCATTAAGGTTAATTTAAAAACTACATTAAATACAAACAGATTTTTCTCACAAACAAAATGCAATGTGTACTTAACAGACTTCTGTATGTTATATTTGATAAACTACCTCATATAAATGCAAATTCTGACTTTCTGCCAGAACCAGGTGGTACAGCAAATATTTCTATGAAACAAATAACACTGGGAGAGCAAACTTCAAGTTACAGTGAGTTCCACTGAGGAAGAAGATCTTCTCACACTGGCCAGATGTATATTTATGTGTTTTCTTTTTCTTTTAAGACTTCGTTTTTCTTCTTGTAAGGCCAGACTGGATGAGGCATTGAGCAACCTGGTCTAGTGGGAGGTGTCCCTGCCCATAGCAGGGGGGTTGGAACTAGATGGTCTTTAAGGTCCCTTCCAACAAAAAACATTCTATGATTCTCTGCTTCTGCACTTAAAAATGATAGAAAAGGCAGGTGTATGTATGCATAGGTAATACCTATTTTTTACCAATGTTTTAAAAAATATATATTGCTATTAATGACTCTTTTTTTCTTTAGAGAAGGGCGGTGATACAGGAAGGTGCCATGCTGTTTGCTGAACCCTGAAATGAACCAGAAGGGTGAAGAGGATGAGGAGTCACCCTCAAACCTGGAATTTTTAGGTATGATGTGAAAACAGAGCTTGGTGCATGTTTTGCTGGGTGCCAGCAGTTGGAGAGTGTTGACTTGGAAAAGGCAGAGGCAAACTAGAGCTGCCAGAAGCAACTCTGAAAGAGGGTGTGATGGAAACAAATTGAGTCACCACCAGTGTGGCTGACACTGTTGGTGGAAACTGGGACACCAGCATGAGCAATTGTTTGCTGCACCTCGTCTGGTTTATGTAGCTCCCTGGGATGAAAAGATGGAGTGGCCTTAACCTTGGGATTGGAAGGGGAAGGGAGTTTGGTGACATGTGGTTCTGATTGCCTACGGATTCTTTCAGTTCCTCCAGCAGCAATGGGTCTTACTGGTCTGCTGCCTTCATGGCAGTGTCTCTGCTCACCCTGGTGAAGCTGTGGTGAGGACTGTTTCCTGATGTGGTTGCTTTTAGTGGGCTGCTGCTCCACAAGTCTGCTTGGAGAGGAGTTTTTATTCACTCTTCCCTTGGCCCTCATAATGGTTGCTGTGTAGAAATTTTCCCTGAGTACCTTTTTGCTGTGCATTAGGGCTTTTTTGTCTTTCTGGTTTATTTCTGCCCCTACTTGTTCTGAAGCTACCTACATTCTTAAATGATCAGCAGTGGATGGTGTTTACATCTTCACAAATCATAATATTGTAGAATAGTTTGGGTTGGAAGGGACCTCAAAGATCATCTAGTTCCAAACCCCCTGCCATGGGGGTCTTTTCCTTTGCATCCCCCTTAAGCTTTGATCCAAGAAGCATCGAGGTAAGTTAAATCAGATTATTGTCCCACTCATCTACTGGTAGGGAAGTCAAACATACTTGGCAACGTGCCTCTCCTTGGGCCAGATGTGCTTCCACTCCTCTCCACATCCCCAGTGAAAATTTCAGATGGATCTGTTTAGATGTTTCAATTTTTTGAATGCCAGGAGTCTTTATTTAAGCAGGCAAGGTAGAGGAAAATAAAGCTTGAAGATAAATGTGGTCAGTTATGAGGGTTTTTAGGAAGCATCATGGATATTTTCACCCTTTGTGTGGTTTAAGGTGGCAAGGGAGAACAACTTGATCTAGTGGGAGGTGTCCCTGCAAATGGCAGGGTGGTTGGAACTGGGTGATCTTTAAGGTCCCTTACAACCCATACCATTCTATGATTCTATGATACCATAGAGTCTATGAGACCATTATTTGTTCTCCTGAGCTCTGCTCATTTGGAAGTTGCACAGAGTGAAGCTTGTACTGGTTTGGCCACCTATTCCCATCCTACTGGTGCACTCAGCTCTGGTCTGTGAGAGTTTTTCTTTGGTGTGGGGGTGATGGGACCTACTAAAATGGTGAGCAATCATCTCAACCACCACCAAATTGCAGACATGCCTGAGGCAAATTACAACAGCTTTCTGACAGTGTCACCACGCTATCTTTGTGACAGAGATGGAGATAATGAGAATTAATTAATCATTCTTTGATTAGAAAAAAAGAGGGAGGAGGAAATCTTTTTGCTGTGGTTCCACTCCAGCATACATGAAACTGGTGAGGTTTTCTTTTTGATGTCCCTTCTCCAATAGGGGCTAGCTAGCTCTCAAGCCTGCATGGCCACTTATATGTCTTGGTTATCTCTCCAAATCCAATGGTAAAAGACCTTCAGGGACAAGAGGTCCTCATTTTGTAGAGAAATATATGTTGAATTCCAGCTCCAAGAGGCTGATGCAGAAGCTGCTGCAGTCACAGTAAAAAAACTTTATTCAAAGGTCTTGAGCAAAATCCCTGGTAGGATCTCTTGACTAGAGTCAACTCTTCCTTCTTTGCAGTGTTGGGGTGGAAATTCTGTCTTTAGACTGATGGCTAGATCTCAGAAATTGGTCCCTTATGATAAAACATGAACTACATGGTGCCAGTGTCTGACTGGAATTACAATTATCTAAGTAGATTCATTTGTATCCCTTTCATAGCAGCTTTTTCTCTGGGCACAAGCTTTTTTCTGTGGGGCATGGGAAGAACAAAATTAATCTTATAAAGAGGAAGGGGGTTACATTGAAATCAATAGTTACAGAATTAACTGGATAAATGACTTTTTCTTAATTCTTTCTTTTCTCAGAAGATGCAGTTTTGATGGGCACACAAATCCAGTGGCTGCCAAAAAGCTGATATGGCATGAAATTATTTTTAATCTCAGCTGTGTTGAGCTGGTCTAAACTTCAGTATTAGTGAAAACTGAGAGTGTGAAAAAAAACCCCAAGAGTTGGAAAAAAAATATTCTGGTTATTAAGTATGAGTAAATTAAAGGGTAATAATACAATAACATTTAAGAAAATGTTATCACTTCCAGAAAGAGTAGCATGGCTCTCCTGGGCAACTTTTAAATATGAGCCAAGTATGTAATTTTATAGCTTAGAGTCAGATAATAGGCAGGCACAGGGTGTTTGCAGGATTTCAGAGAAACAGAGAATTGTGTGGCACAGGCACAAGAAGCAGGGCTGCCACATTGCTGGCATTTTTTGATGCAACCCCAGTGGCTGGATGGATCTGCAAACCCCAGGGCCCAATTCACAGGCCAAGTTTATTTCCCTTTGTGTACCTTCAGAGCTCTCAGATTTTCAGCTTTTCAGCCAGGCTGGAGCAATCTTATCGTTCCTTCTTGCCACCAACCTTTCAGCTTACCTCCAGCTGTTTTTCAACTGCATTTGGGGGATGCAGCCCAGAAGATGCTGCAGCACCAGGGTGGGTTCTCAGCCCAACCATGGCACTTATCTCCAGTGTCAGTGGTAAAACCTTCTGAGGTGCAGTTCATAGAAATTAATTGTACCAAGAGCATCTATAAAAGACAGTGCATCCCTTTAAGGAGAGCATCATGTCATCATTTTTCAGTGGGTATCTTGTCTAAAGGCAAATAATCACTTCTATTAATGACCTTTGGATGATTTGACTGAGTCTTTTCTCTTCATCCAGGTTTCAACAAAGGTTAGGAGCAGAGCATTTAAAATCATAGCATAGCACAGGAGCATGGTTTGTGTTGGAAGGGACCTTAAAGATCATCTTTAAGCTGCAGCTCAAAATATTTGACATATCTTCCTGTGGACATGTTGGAAGGAATGGAATATCTGATAAAGATCTTTCTTCTTTGTCCTGGGGACCATCATAATTTTGACTGTTTCCTTTCAGCTGTGACTCTAGAAGTCTCACTGGCCTTCCAAAGGTGTTTTGTCTTCTACAGACCTCCCAAACTTGATCACTCCATCTTTTTGTGTGTATTAGGAGCAAGGAATAATTTATACACCACAAACCAGTGTCAACACTAAAGTGTCCACCCTCTGAACTGTACTGACCACATTATCCAGCAGTAGGGTAGACGTATGTTGCTTTGATGGGAAAAAGGAATATTTCATCTTTATGTAAATGCAAAACAGGTTGCCAACTGAGCTGCTATGTATCAGGTGATGGCAGATGGATGTCATTATGCTGCAGATAACATTTGTGGCCTAGAAATTTTGGCAGAGAAGGAGAAGAGGAAGTTTTCTTTTTTATGAACACAGGTACCAGATAGCAAATTCATCTTCATAATTCCAACCAAACCCTTTCATGCTGCTCTCTAGGTGACATAGCCTGTCAAAATCCATTTACCCTATAGACTTACAGGATCATGGAAAATAAATCATAAAAATAATATATATATATGTTCATGCTAGCTAACAGTTGTATAGCTTGTATTCTTAGCATCATGCAGTGTATATCAAACCACTGTAGGACTGATGTGAAGTATAGATGAAGTATCAACATCTGAGTTATCAGTAACTCATGACAGGTGCTTGGATTAACATCTGAAATACCTATGGGTTGCCTTCATGGCTTTACTTGAACTCAGGCCATTTCCACCTTTCTTCAAAGGCTTCTCAGTCTGAGCATGTCATGTCTTCTGCATTTGTGAACTTCTTCCTGGGTTTCTTTTACTTGTTGACACAGGAATTTCAAACTGTGGCATCCAAATTCCAGGTCAGTGTTAAGAATTTCATTCCCAGGAAGTTCCCTTGTGATGTTTATTTGCAAGAACCTGGCCATGGCTATTGCAGATGCTTTTTTCCTTTTATGTTCTCAAGGCATAATCAAAATCAGAGTCATGAAAGCTGAAGATTATTTTATTAGGATGGTGGATGTTTCTCTCTAATTTGTCTTTGGCCTTTACTAATTAGCAGTGAGTTCCTGTGTCAGATAAAGCTTAGTGAATGTACTGGAGAGTCTTCAACATCTTGAAGAGCAAGGGACCAAGCTTTGAACACACCACTTCCATTATGCTACCTTAGAGCAGCTTCCAAAAATTGAGAATATTTTAATGCATTTAATTATTTCCAGGTTTCACTATGAAGATTTTAATATGTCCAGTAATTGTGTTTCCATACAAGTCCTGACCCCAAGCCAAGGTTTTAGTTTTAATTTTTTTTTTCATTAAAAAAAAATTAGCATTCTGCTTCTAATCCACCTATTCTGTAAAGACAAACTTGTGCTTACTAGTCCTTGCTACAATTTAGCCTATTTATCAATGGTTCTACATAAAAGGAATGAAAATAGCTAATTATAATAATACCCTTAAATGCCATAGCTGGCTAGAAAGTGGAAATCCCTTCCCATTACATATTTTCTGTTTTTAGCAAAGAAATTAATCCAACTCTTGGACGAAAATTTAAAACCACAGCATTTTTCATAGGGAAGGATTTCCAAAGATACCCTATTTTTAGAAATTCACAGTGATTTTTCAAGTTGCTGATAAAAAATGAAATTGATTGAAACTTTTTTTACCAATTAACCAGAAAGCTGCAGTTAACAATGAAGATAGGAAATTCTTTGAACCAGCTCCTCTTTTCTCAACAACCTTCTCCTGGAAAAAGGATATTTTCTGTTAGAAAAGCAATTTCAACAGGGAAGTTCTGCTATGGTCTGCTAATTAGAGCATCTGGTGCACCCAGCTGGCCTAAGGTAAGATCAACTCTGAGTCTGTAGCAGCAGATATTTGCCCAACCCATTGCTTTGGATCATACATCAAAGAGTCATTGGTGTCTCCAAGAAACCATTCCATGTCCTTGCCATGAGCTAGACCCTGTCTTAGTCCAGTCTGTGGCAAAAAGGAGGACTGGGACCTTCCTTTTGGCAGACACCTGTTGATGAGAAAACATTTTGCTTTTAACATCTAGCAGAGGGATACTTTGATGTATGCCATTAGGGTTTAGCAAGAGGTAGGACCAAGTCCTGTTTAACCACCAGAAACATGGAGACTAACCCAAGCAAGCCCTGGATCTCTGGAGGATGTGAGTTGGTGCCAGTGAGGCATAAGTGTTCCTTCCAGATGTCCTGCCTTCTTCTACCTTGAGTCTCGAGATGCAAGTGCACAAGCCAGTTTTCTACTGAGAAAAAAATAATTTCTAGTTATCAAAATGTTTAGGGGAGAATATTTTGATTGCTAGAAAATATTGATTTAATCTCTTTCAGTAAACTTGCTTAATTTTTTTTTCTTCTCTAAGCATTGAAAATCTACAGATCTGTACTTTTAAAAAATAGTTTTATTTTGTTTTATCAACATGGGACTGGCAGGGACCCTCTGAGCGCTGGGTTTCACGCCTACATCTCCTAATCCCATATGGGAATTGCTCAAGCTCTGTTTCAAAAAAACCTCTGGGGTTGTTGTTTTCTTCTCTCCCCTGTCCCCCAGCCCTCATGGGATGGCCACTGGAGAGCTCCTGCTGTCAGGTCTCTTTATGGAGCTTCTCCCAAAGCTTGTTAACTGCCAGATGATAATCCATTCATACTTCTGTGAATAGCAAATCTTCTCCCTTCAGCTTCTTTTAACCCCATTGGTTCATTTATAGCCAGAAATAGCATCTCAGCCTTCATTTTATTGAGCTGAGCGTGCCTAGATATTTTCATCTCATCCCCTCACCTACGTGTCCTCTTGTCTGATCTGGTCTAGGTGTTCCTGCTCCAGCAGGTAGATTGGACTGGATGATCTCTTGAGGTCCTTTCTAATCCCTGATATTCTGTGATTCTATGAATCAATCTGAACTGATACCAGGCAAAGAAGGGTTAACCTGGCACATGCCACCTTTAAGAAACCCATGTGGCAATGCAGCTCGTTTGGTATTTACTTCCACTTCCATAGTTATTCCTTCTTCTGTTCCTGTGGCCAAGCTTGAATACAGTTTATCCACCTGATGGGCTTGAGCTTCCTTGATTCAATCTTTTCCTTAAATGTGCCTCTGTAAATCTTGATCTTGTTTTACTCCTTTTCTTTACTCTTAATTTCCCCAGTTTCCTGCCCAAAATCAAGTTTGTCTTATAGAATCTGTGAAACTAATACAGAGGCAAACAGATAAAATACACGTGAGAAAGCATCTATATACATACTGAAATGAAATACTACTTCTACATGTAAAAATAAGTGTGTATGTATGACTATGTGCATGTATGAAAAGGATGGATTTATAGAAAGAGAAATAATAGAAATAGAATTGAAATAATAGAAATAGAAAAATATAGAAAGAGAAAAAATAGAATAGAAAAATAAAAACAGAAATATGGGGGAAAAATGGAAATTTGAAAATGTTTTCAAGGGAAAATATCCCAATACTGGTGGAGAATTCCTTGATTCTCATTAGAGGTAAGTGGGAAGTAGAGCAAAAGGGGGGGTGGGGGAGGTAGGTTTAATGATTCTTGGAATTTTTCCTTTTCCACTGAAATAAAAGTGTTTTGAGTAGCACTTCTTGCACCTTTGTTGAATTAAGACTTTCTGCTGTCCAGCAGGAATGGGTTTTACAAAGCCCCTTTTTGCATTATTAAGCAAATATGCTGTTAGTTTGAGAAAATACATTATTCAGAGCTCACCAAACATTGTAAGTGTAGCATGTTGTTTAGTTCACATCAATTCTTTTTTACATACTACTTTGATTCAATAGATAAAAAAATAATTCAGAATTAACTTGCTAGACCCAGACCTGAACTGCACGCTCAGTTTCCATGGAAGTCAGCGTGTTGTAGGGCAGAATTTAGTCAGTGTGTTTAATTCATCTTAATCACTATTATTAATTCATAAGTACTGTTTCCAGAAATGTATTCAGTTAGTTTTACATTAGTCAAAATCAATTGTATGTGATTTATTTTGATCATTGGAGATTACAATTTTGATGTATTAGCTCTCATCCTGTATGTCAAGGCAGGCAGAGAGAAAATGCACTGCTGGAGAAGAGTCACCTTCTATCTATTCTCTTTATTCCTTACATCCCTCTATCAGGGATTAACATTTTTTGGGGGGGCCAAACTCAGTTCTTCAGGACAAGGTTGCACTGAGCAACCTGATCTAGTGGGAGGAGTCCTGCCTATGGCAGGGGGGTTGGAACTAGATGATCTTTAAGGTCTCTTCCAAACCAAACTATTCTATGATTTTGTGACTTTCAGAAAGCAGGATGATGAAGTGAAAGATGAAAGGCCATCATATTGTTTGGCTGGACCTGGAAGCATCATGTTGGGATGGTGGTAGGTGGTACTCATTCTCTGTTCACACTGTTCAAAGGTGGCCCAACATCTGACTGAGCTTCTCAAAAGTAGTTCAAGTTCAGACCTTGCTTCATCCAGACCAGCAACTTTCTGGAGCCTGGTTTCAAATAAAGGGTTTAGCTGCTTCTACCAGTATTTGAAGGGGGCCTACAAGAAAAATGGGGTGAGACTGTTTGCCAGGGAACATTGCAACAGGACAAGGGGCAATGGTTTGAAACTAGAGCAGGGCAGGTTTAGATGAGACATTAGGAAGAAGTTCCTCCCGGTGAGTGTGGTGGTGAGACACAGGCACGGATTGCCCAGAAAGGTTTGGAGGCACCATTGCTGGAGACATCCAAGATCAGGCTTGCTGAGGCTCTGAGCAACCTGATCTAGTGTGAGATATCCCTGATCATTGCAGAGAAGTTGTCTAGATGACTTTTGATGGTCCCTTCCAACTCTGGATGCCCTAATTGTCATGCTGCAAGAACCTTGATATCCTTGTGCCAACTGGGGGTTTGGAGCAGGTCTATGATGTTTCAGACATGAAGATCATTTGGGACCTGATCACAACAAGGTTTTGGTGTCTCCTGTGATTTCAGTGTGAGCAAGGCTGCATTGTAATACATGCATCAAGGGAGACTTGATTTGAGATGGATCTAACATTCTGTATGGCAGTTTGCTGAGGTAGATTTCTAGTTTTCCAATTCACTAAACCCTGCCCCAGATCTCCACCTTGCAGCAGCTCAACCCTAAAATCAAGACACACCAGTTAACACTTGAGAACTGGAATATAATCCAACCACAGACAGCTTTTGCCTGGACCTTCCCCCTCAATTTTAGACACAGGAGGGGAGGGTTTAAATATATCTGGGCTTGTTGCTTGCTTCCAGCTCACCAGGAGGGGTGATTGTAACCATGTCTTACTTTTACAGGCAGCTTCGCTGAAGATTGGGGTGGGAATAGCTCACAGAACGGGGCCCTCAGATACACAAAATGTAAGTGGTGACTTCAGGTCAGCCCAGAGAAAATAAGGGGTTTGTCTGGCTGTTTTTCTTTATCATTAGGTTCAGCCTTGCTCATGCTGTGCCTCCAGTTTGCACTTACTGGTGCTTGTTGCCAGCTGGAAACGCCACTAACGACTAAGGCTGGGTGTTAAAGTCCATTCAAATGCCTGCCGTGATTATATGCCTTCTGAAGATGCTCATTAGCTTTCCTGCATATCTTTGTCTTCCTCCCAGTCTTTCCAGTTAAGTATTACCATTTTGAGAAAAGCACTCCCCTTTTTCTATTTTGTTTTTTATCTCTCTTTAATGGCATCTCCAGCTAGAAACAACACTCCATGGTGGAGAGGGGGAAAAAAAACCCAAACAAACAAAACAAAATCCACCCAAAATCAGGATCACAAAACCCCAGTCATTAAACCTGGGAGCTACTCAAGAGGAACCTCCTCCTCTTAGCACGGCCCTGGGCTGGGTTAAGCTGAATTCATGAAGCTTTTGTGGAATTAAAACAGCATGCTCCCTACCAAGATGCCTTCACTTCCTGTGCCTTAATGTTAAAAATCCTATAGCACTGTGGAACTTATAAATGATTGAGTTATTTTTAAACCACTGGATGTCTTCCAGTCACTCTATTTCACACTGGATTAATTATGTAAGAATACTGACTTGTTCGTCACTAATGTTACAACTTTTAAAAACAACATGCTGTTTAAATTCAAGCTTGGCAACTCCTGCCTGAATCCCCTCAAATTTATGGCACCACACCCATAGCATAATAAAATCTTTAGTGGTCCTTTGTCTTTTAGCTTGCCTTCTATTTTTTTTTTCTCCAGGGTGTTTTATGCTTGGAAGATGCAGACAAAAGTTGTCCAGATGTTATTTGTATCAGAGCAGGGATTTCAGCCCAGCTATCTGTGGTTGCAAATGTTTATTTTAATGGGTTATTGTGCAATCCTTGCTGTGTGGACCTCAGTGGCCTTATATGTATGTTCTCAGCCATGCCAGCACATTGTTTTTTAGACACATTATTTGAGGCCAATAGTGCTGTTACTGGTCGGTCACTGGGGGGACTGGGGAGCAGAAAAATGTAACACCTGTAGGAGAAGAGATGCTATTCTCTGCCAAGCTTGGCGTGGGGATGGGGATGTGAAGCCATGGGACACCGGTGGGCGGTGGGTGGGAGCAGGAGTGAGACAAAGAACTCAGCTTGGTCACCACAGGATGCACGGGGAGAGAGTTTATTTGACTGGAGCTGCTGCAACAAACAGGAGGGAGGTGGGTTTATGGTGTGTCTTTGGGAGTCTCATCAAATCTGAGCTGAGGTTTCCTTGATACCAGAGTGAATTGTTTATCTCGTAACTAAAAAACAGGCACCAATTAGGGCTTCGGCTCATTAAAATTAAGTGAAAAAGCAAGTATTGTCTTACAGGCTGGGAAGGCTGTAAATGATTTCTGGAGGAAAATATTCACTGTGCTCAGGGAGGCTTCCATCATGCCTGGAAGTTGAGCCAAGTGGCTTATAACTTTTTAACAGGGTGAAGGGTGGCAGGACTAGGAGTAATGGATGCAAATTGAAGAGAGGAGATTTAGGCTGGAGATAAGAAGGAAGTTCTTTAAGGGTGGTGAGACACTGGAACAGGTTTTCCACAGAGGTTGTGGATGCTCCCTCAATCCTTGGAGGTGTTTAAGGCCAGGCTGGATGAGGCACTGAGCAGCCTGGTCTAGTGGGAGGTGTCCCTGCCCATGGCAGAAGAGTTGGAACTAGATGATCTTTAAGTTCCATTCTAACCCAAACCATTCTATGATTCTATAGTAATACTTGAAGGTTCATCTGCAGGCTCTATTCTACCTGTGTGGGTCACACTATGACCAAATTCTCTCATGGAAAGGAATGAAATTAAATTTCTAGGTTGGGAGAGACCTTTTAGATCATCAAGTCCAACCATCATCCCAACTCTGACTATACAGACCAGGACTTGAACCCTCAGATTAGGAGTCTGATGCTCTCCCAGCTGAGCTACACACCCTGGTCCTTCTTGAATTTTCAAGAAGTTTAGGTAAGCAAGATGACGGCACAACACGATGACATTCATTTGCATGTGCAGAGAATGGAGCCCATTTTAACCTTTAAGAGAAAACAGCTGCTTTATTTTAATTTTGCTTCATGTATTAACAGTCACATATCATTTTAAAGTGCTTAATTAATGCTGATAAGCTTAAACCATCACAAGGTAAGTCAAACCCACATAGTTCCATTTTTGTAGGAATTTTGTGTGTAATTTACACTTCCACGTTTGTCTCCCTGTGTTCCAAAAGCGTGCTTAAAATAATTAGATTTTAAAAAATACAATTGGAATTGTTCTTCCTGGTTTTCAGCCCTTAAGCCTTACATTTTGAACTCCTCGATAATAAGGACCAGGGGCTTTTAAAAGCAAAAGTGAGTATTTCAAAGCATCATCTGATTGCCACAGTTGGATGGTACCAGTGAAATGGGTGCCCCTCAGCAGTGCACACCCTGTTTGTGATTCTCCAGCCCTGCTTATTTTCAACACTCTTCAATTACATGGGGCTTTTCCACCAGGAAATTAGTCCAAATAACTATCTTATCCTCAAATTGAAGGTATCATGTCAGTTGTGAGTGGCATCAATCCTGCCATGGAGATGGCTTAATTGGGAAGCAGGGAAAGCAGTTAACAGATGGCCTTTTGTGAATCTGGGGCTGGGACGGACGTTAAATATTTGTGTTGAAGAGATTATAGAGTTGGGAGAATATGCAAAGTGGCCTTTCTGATGAGACTCCACATGCCCTGTTTGTGATGCAGTCAGTCCCAGTGCATCCTCCCTTGTGCCAGTCCCCAGAACAGAAGATACTCATAGTAGCTTCTCAGTACCTGAAAAGGGCCTGCAGAAAGGCTGGGGTAGGACTTTTTAATAGGATATGTGATGGCAGAACTATGAATAATGGATGTAAACTGGAAAAGGGGAGATTCAGGTTGGAGATAAGAAAGAAATTCTTTATGGTGAGGGTTGTGAGACACTGGAAGAGGTTGTCCAGAGAGGTTGTGGATGCCCCCTCAATCCCTGGAGGTGTTTAAGACCAGGCTGGACAAGGCACTGAGCAACCTGGGGGGTTTGAACTTGGTGATCTTTAAGGTCCCTTCCAACCCAAAGTATTCTGTGATTCATCTTAGAGCTCCTTCATGCCAGAGAAATCCTGGGTGGCATAAAGACAAAATTCTTTCTCAGGTAATTCATGTTAGAAATACCCAGGTCTCATTCAGCAGCAGACCCTGGTGCTCCAGTGGTCCTTTGGGTTGGACTAGATGGCCTTTGAAAGGTCCTGTCTGACCCTCTGATTCTGTGATTCCACCTGTGGGTCATGGCTCTTGTTGCCCTACAGCGACACCAGGGAGGAAAACCAAATCCCTACCTCTCAGGTCTTGGCAGGCAGCTAGGACATCAGTTGCACTTCATTTATGTCCTGTGAGAATGTAAATGTATTTGTAAATTTGAAAGCAGCTGCTGATGCTCAGTTTTGTTTTACAAAACCCTTTTGCTGTTTGGTCTTCAGCGAGCGAAGTTCTCGTGTGTATCCAGCGCTCCTCTTCTCCTTTCAGGGAAGGTTTTGTCTAGCTGCCTGTGTGACATATGGTAATGCTTAGTGTGTGCTGTATGGCCTGGAGCCATACCACTGCAGCCTGTATGCTCCTCAGATCTCCCAGGCTCAGGGAATCGGGATGAGGAAGCGTTTGAATGAGAGGGACCTCCTAGGAAAAAAAAAAAAAAATCAGGGAACTGCATATTGTGTCAGTACAGGGACAAGATGTTCCTCCCCACGGGCTTGAAGAACTTCCCCCCCTGGGGCTAAGGTGACTGTGTGCTCCCCCAGCACCAGTCTGTTGGATGATGTGGAATATAAACTGCACTGTAAAAGATGTTGTAGATCTCAGCCATGGGAAAAAACAACAAATAACCCCCCTTTCCAAGGTAACCCAGAGGGAGCTGTGGTGTGGAGGAGAGCAGCATGAGACCTTTTCTCATCTTCTTTCTGGAGGGGGGAGGACTTCCTGTTACCATCTTCCTTTACAGGGTGCAGAAAAACTCCTGCTTGATTTTCACACGGGCTGTTCCCAGCCTCCCTGGAAGTTGAGAGAGGTCCAGTAGCATCCCCAGTACAGCCCAGAGAGTCCAGAATCCCACCAGTTTCCTTGTGTTTGTGTGGGAGAGGAGGGAAGGAGAGTGGCTTGCGGTGAGAGAGAGGGCTACAGGGTCTGGCTTTGCAGCCTCTTCTTGGCGATGTTATTAATTCGTTCTGGGACCTTGGGAGACTCATTTAACCTCTCTTTGTCTCAGATTCAAACCTCTACAAGCAGTTATTATAACATTTGGCTGCATTATGGCATTGTTGAAAGGCTTAATTAAATTAAGTGTTCCGAGATCTTTGAATGAAAGGTGCTATCCAAGTGAAAGCTTGTTGATGATGATGACTCTAAATTACGAGGCCAAGTCCTTCACAAGTTTTACTCAGCCCTTGGTTGGAGAAAGTTATTTTTAAACACTGGGTTTGATGCAGCATTAGAAGTGTTTTGGGAGTGCCATGTGTGGAGACGTGACATCTGACCCACAGTGGGAGTGATTTGTCAATGGAGGGTTGTAATGATGGGAACCAACCTCACATCATTTGCCTGCAGGCAGACATGTGCTGGTCACAAACAATTTTGATTTTTTTTTATTTGAAAACCTTTATTGGGAAGAATGGCTCTAGTTTTTAGCTACTGCAGGAGAAATGCTCTCTCTGGTAGGATTCTTCTTTCTTCAAGCCCGTGAGTACATGACTTGGAGGACAGTAGCATATGAGGTTCCACTAGTTGGTGTCCTACATAAGGAGGTGAAATTCCAAGTTATCTTTCAATTTGCATTCTTTTTTTTGTATTTATGCAAAAATTTCTGTGATTTTATAGGAGGGCTGTAGCCCTACATCTCCACTCCTTTCTTCTATGTAACTTCTCTCCACCTGTTTCTTCAGCTCAAGTTCCCTCCTGCAGAATCCCTGATGCACTCATTCTCACCTCTTTTTCACATTTGACCTCTTTCTGAATTTGAAAGGCACAGTTTTCCTAACTGCTTTTATTGGGAAGTGTCAGCCCCCAGGATTGACTTACCAGTAACACCTACAGGTCATTTTCCTCAACTTCTGACACCATTTTGATCAAGCTGTCAGTCCTTCCTTGCCTTTCCCACTAGCTTGTTTCCCCTTTCCAGAGTTTCCCTTTTTTTGCCTTAAAACATTACCTTCTCCAAGTCATCAGAAACATGAGTGTAAAGCCTTCAGCAGGATTTTTTATAGGGGTTGAATATTTTTTGGTGGGTGCCATAGGTGTAGCACCACATCTAGTTTTGGAGTCTGGGCTTGTTAAAACTTTGCTTTGCAGCCTCTAATATAATAAGGGGGAGCCTTTCAATAGACAGGAAGGATGGTATTTTGGTTAAAGCCTTCAGGAGATCAGGATTCAGCTCCCAGCTCTGCAGGCTTCCTGTGTGGTTTTGGGAAAGACACTCAGTGCCATAATTCCCCATCTGCAAACTAAAGATGATATTACATCCTGTTTCTCACCTTCTCTCCCTGCAAGCTCTGTAAAGCTGCAAGCACTGGAGAGCAAATACTCTCTCTTTCATAGGCAGCACTTCCCACAAGAGCCTTTTGCTCTCTGCTGAAGCCTAATGACTGTTGTAGTGCTAATAATAAATAATAATTGTAATCATACATAATACTTTCTGCCTTAACTTGCACTTAAGGTTGATTCTTCCAGACTTCCTGCAAGTTTATCTTGGGACCAGCCCGAGTGAAGCAAAATCACATCAAACTGTGCTAAATAAGGTGGATTTCTTTCCTCATGTGTTTTCTCTCTGTTTACTGAAGAAGAACGGACAGAGACCAGTAAACTCATTTCACCTCTGTTATGTTTAACCTAATTAGCCTCAGGGATATGAAAAACAGAATTTCTCAGATTCCAGATAATCTTAAAGAAAACACTTCACGCTGCTTTTTATTCTGCTTCTATCTGCGCAAAGATTAAACAAACCCCACAGTTGGTTACATCTGCCAGGCTCTAAAAAAAAAAAAGAAAAAAGAAAAAAAAACCCACAACACCACAGAAAGGGGGGGAATAAATCCAAGGCGAGGTTTGGTGCTATGAGTTTGCTCATCCTTAGTTTATCTTCTGCAAATGAGCGTGTATAAAACAGTCCACCTACTGTTCTAGTTGCTACGATATAATGCAGTTCCACTGAATGATCCTGTTAACCTAACCTTCAATTTGCTGGGATTTGAACTCTGAATTACAGCTTACTAACATAGTTTAACAGCTGGTACAAGGGCTTCTTTTGAATTTTTAATCACATGAATTAAAGATTGCTTGGAGATGCTTTTCAGACCTCCACCAGCAGCGATCCGACGTACAGAAAGACAAGTATAGGTAGCCCCTGGAGGATTAAGAGCACAAAGGTAGAAGGGGCTGGTGGAGCTACGCTGCACTCTTTGCTTGCCAGATCAGGAATACTAGTGCAAATTATTCATAGGAAGATAAATTCACATTATGGAACCATGAGAATGTTTAGCTTTGTTTTTAAACCACTCTGCTTTGTTTTGTTTTGTTTTGTTTTGTTTTTTATTTCTTTTGCTTTTTTCATCCAGAGCCTGCGTCGCGAGGATGGAGCGGGTTTTTGAAGATAAAGCTCACTTTAGCAAAGAATTTCTTTTGTTCCCTGTATAAAGGGAACACAGAGACACATGCACACAGGCTAAGAGAGGGGAAGAAATATATATAGACTGATTGCAAGTGATATCTGGAATGCAAGGAAAACAAACATGACCGTCTGTGGATGTTTCGGGGTGGATGTCATCGCTTGGTGCTGTCTTGCAGGGCACGGAATGCGCGCCTTTGGATTCTCCCCTCCTCGCTTCTCTTCTTTTTTATTCCAAGAAGATTTTTCTTATCGAGGAGATTTCTCAGGGAAGGAAAAGAAAAAGAAAAAAAAAAGGCAACCATACATAGTTCAACTGGAAGCTGCTCTAGCCTGACACGCCAGCTGATGAGTGCTGTGAGAACTTGGGAAAACAGACCCTGCCTCCCAAGTTCACCAGCCCAGCAAGTCTGAGGATAATAGAATGGTTTGGGTTGGAAGAGACCTTAAAGATCATCTAGTTCCAGCCCCCCTGCCATAGGCAGGGACACCTCCCACTAGATCAAATTGCTCAATGCCTCATCCAGCCTGGCCTTAAATACCTCCAGAGAGGGGCCATCCACAACCTCTCTGGGCAACCTCTTCCAGTGTCTCACCACCCTCACCATAAAACTTCCTTTCTTCTATCCAGCCTAAATCCCCCCTCTTCCAATTTACATCCTGTTATTCCTAGTTCTGCCATCACATATCCTATTAAAAACTCCTACCCCAGCCTTTCTGTTGGCCCCTTCAGGAGCAGCGTAGTAAGGTGGATGTTTGTTTAAACAAAGTAAAGGAAGGGAGAAATAGCTCAAAAAAAAAGGAAAAATGAGGGCAGCATGAAGAAAAGAGCATGTTGCTCCTTAATTATGCTGCCTCCTCTCTCTAATGGCTTGGCCTCCCCGTGTGCTCCAAGCGAAGCGAGTGGCATGTGGCATCTTCTGCAGAGAGAGGAGCGGTGGTGGCAAGTGTACAGCTGCTCGTGCTGACACACAGGTGTTGGATTTTTGGATGCCTCAGCCAAGACAGATTTTTAAGGGTGTACAGGGGAATCATCTGCAGTTGTTGCACAGAGAAGCCAGCGGTCCAAGAATCCCGGAGTTAATTATTATGTAAATTCCCGCTCTGCAGCCAAAGCTGGGAGCTGGAATCTGGAATCCTCTCCCTGCCAGCTCTGGGTCTCTGTCTGATTTCCTTGCTCTGCCCTCTCCATTAAGTGCTGCCTGGGAGCTGGCAGCTGATGGACAATGGCGAGAGAGAAGAGGGAAGAAGGTCAAGTGGTGATGAGAGACGGATCATCACCACCCCACTCAGCAGGAGCAGCATCCTCAGGAAGACAGAGCTGGATATCCTGAGTCATCAAAGAGGTGATGCTCAAGCTATGGGGATTCTTTTCACAGTCCTGGGGGAAAGCCTTAAGAACATAGAATCATAGGGACCTTCAGAGGCCATCTAGTCCACCCCCCTGAAGTGAGCAGGGACATCCTGCACTAGAGGAGGTTGCTTAGAGCCTCCACAAGCCTGGTCTTGGGTGCCTCCAGGGATGGGGCATCCACCACCTCTCTGGGCAGCCTGGGCCAGTGTCTCACCACGCTTGAGGGGAAGAACTTCTAAAAGATCATCAGGTGAGGAGAAAATTCAGCCATGGCTTTGTCACCTTATTGTGCTTGTATGAGCAGTACTTTCTCCTGCACTGAGAGCTCACACTTGCATTAATAATCTGGTGGGTTCTGGCAGCATGTGGTTGGGGTAGAGTGTATTTGTCTGGGAACATCACCACCTCCTACTGAATTTTCTTTATGGAATGAGGTGCTTCATCCTTTTGCAATCCTCTTAATGGAGCTGTGCCTCAGTTTCCCCTCTTAACAAGTGATTTGATTTCATCAAGTGACAAGTATTATTGAAGTATTTCCTATGAACTACTGATGTTTGTGAGTCTTTGTGTTTTAAACCACTTATTCAGAGATGGCAAATGGAACCAGAGAAACCTCCCCATGAAAGGTTTTGGTGGGATGCAGTGAATAGGACAAAATCTCCTCCTGTTCCTTCAGAGCTCCTGGGATGTGTCCTGCTGATGGGTCCCCTTTCTGGGGGAAAAAATGTCAAAACTTCTTGTTTGGTCAATGTTTAGGTTTTTGTGCTCTGGGGCCCTGAGGTTTTGGACTTCCATCCTTACCTCCTATGGGATGTCCATGCCTCTGTGTCTGTTGCCACCATGGTAGGTGCTGACTTCTCAAGGTCCACTATGATGGTTGGGCAGAACCAGAAGAGCAGAAGGAGCAACGTGGCCAGCGTTAACTCTCTCCTGTAATTCCCATTTGAGTGATGAAACCTAAGAATGTGGAGCAGCTGGGAGTAGGTCTCAGAGTGCTGATAGTGGGCAAGCTGGGGAGTATCATGTTTCTCCCCTGGGAATAGGCTTTTTTCTTTTTTCCCCTCCATGAGTTATGTCTTTTGTTTTGTTTGTGTATTGTGCTCTTGGTTTTGCTCCTTTCTGACAATGGGGAATAAATCAAAGCTGCCTCTTCTTGCTCAAAGTTTCCCAGGGACGAGGAGAGCAGGAACACCTCAGCTTTGGCTCCCAGGGAGACCTCATAGTCACCTCCCAGTGCCTGAAGGGGCTACAGGAAAGCTGGGGATGGGTTGTTTGCCAGGGCATGGAGCCACAGGATGAAGGGCAGCGCTTTGAAACTAGAGATGGGCAGGGTTAGATGGGACATGAGGAAGAAGTTCTTCCCCGTAAGAGGGGGAACACACTGGTCCAGGTTGCCCAGAGAGGTTGTAGAGGCCCCATCAAGCCTGGAGACATCCAAGGTCAGGATTGGTGAAGTTCTGAGCAACCTCATCTAGTGCAGGATGTCCCTGCTCACTTCAGGGGATTGGCCTAGATGGCCCTTCCAACCCCTATGATTTTCCAAGTCTCCAAAATGATGCTCTCTCTTGTTCGTACCCATTTCCTGAGGACTGGGTATTACAATCCATGGCAGCAGCTGCAGTTCCAGAGTCTGAATTTCCCTGCTGGCTCTATGAAGAGTTTTTTCAGCTTGTGGTACATTCTGTAGCCACGGGGTGAATGGTGCTGAGAGTGTTCCCCTTCAGCTGCCAGCTCCACGTTCACCTGAGCTGGCCAGCGGGATGAATAGCTCACCACAGTTCTAGTGCTAACCCCCTTTTGTGAACTAGCAGTGAGCCATGTACCTCATTACAAAGGCTGACAGCTCCCTGGAAACTCAAATCCACTCTTTCTCCTTCCCCCTACCAGAGGGAGCTATAAAAGAAAAGGACTTGGTTGGTAGGCATGTAATAGAACAAAAAAAAAGAAACCCTCTGTTGTAGCAAGATCCAGGCTCCCCAGTAACAATGAGGATTATGCTCTCACATGGAAAATGCAGTTGCTGGTTTTAACTATGATACCTTATTACAGATTCCTACAGTGCACTTTTATGTCAGGAGCTGGGATGTTTAACTTAGAAAAGAGATCTCAGCATCTTCTGGATGTGGGTTGTTAGTATTTTTTTCTTAATACAGAGGGAAAAGGTGCAGCTTGATGCTGTTTTGATGCCACCTTCCCCCAAACTACTTCTCAGAGAGCTTTAAATAACCTGACATTGGCACTGGGCTGGAGCTGGCAAAAGAAGAGGATTTTTTTTATCTGATGGCTTGCCAAAGTTGTGTTCAAGAAGAAGTAGAAGTAGTTTAAAAAAACCAAAAACTACCTCCCCCTAACCCCCCCAAATTCTTTTGCATGCCAGTCATTCATCTTCTGCCAGTTCCCATGGTCCTCCTATGGATGGTGGCCACAGAACTATACAGAGTACAGTAAACACTGAGCAAAGTGAAAAGAAACTTGTGAAACAGAGAGCAGTGAAGGAAAAGTAGCTGGATATGGGATATTTGGTAGTAAGAGGAATTTGTGGACCATTTTAAGACGTACCAGGAATGCCTACCTACCTCCTTCCAGCTGGAGTCCTGCTGTAGGGAGGACCTGCTGTCTGCTGAGTGGGGAAAACAAGTGATGACAACAGCAGCACCCACTGTGGGGAGGCATCACCAACTTTCTATGGTGAAAGAGGTGGAAAAGAAGGGTTATCTGCAAATGTCATTCAGCCACACTTGGGAAGAGGATGTGCAGTCCTTTGCATGGATTGGTGGTGCCAGTGGACTTGTGCTGCTGTCTTTTTTGCTGCTCTTTCAGCCTCTGGAGTGGAGTAAGTGGAGGGTTTTTTTTGGAGGTATTTTATTTTTGGGTTTTTATTACAAGTTTTTGGATGTTTCTTAAGTCAGGGAATGAAGAGAGAAAGCACAGTGTTGTATTTTCCTTCCCACATAGATAATGTACTGGTGTATGAAATGATTTTTATTATCTCCAGGAGCTGTAGGTAAAGATGCTCTTCCAAGGCCACTTGTTGCAAGGGAGGTGCACGTTGCCTTCATCATATGTAACATATTTAGCCTCTGTGGGACAAGGGAGGTGGTGTGCCAGAGAAAAGACATTTATCTCAGTCAAAACAAGCTTTTTATAATGGAGAGAGGGATTATCACTGTGGATTTCTTTGATACAGTTAAGCACTGAAGTACTTGAGGTCAAAAACTTTCCTCCTTGTGAGTGGTATGATGTGTTTCCCATATTAGTTGCCCTTTAAAATGTTCTTTGAGAAAGAATCTATCTTCTTTGACAAGTTGACTGAAGCCCTACAGATTTACTGGTGTTTGCATCACGAAATACACAAAAATAAAACCATAGCTGATTGGATGTGAGGATAGTTTTTAGTTTACTCTGAAATAAATTGTCTTGAGTAAAAGCTGAAGTGAAGTCTCACTGCCCTGGGACAATGAGAGAGAGTAATTTCTCTCCTGAGATCTTTGTGCCTGAGGTTGGTACCTAGGAAAAACCTGGCTCCTTGCCATCATGGTACCTTTAGCTATTGCTCTTGCTCTCCCTGGTGCCATGTGAAGGCAGGTTCTCTCCTGCACTCCTGTTCTTGACAGGCTGTCTTCCTGTTTTGTGCTCCTGTGTAAAATGAGAATTCAAGAAGGCACTATTTATTGCACTGAATTAAGTCTTTATGTGTTTGTTTAGGGGGGAATAAAAGAAATCAACAAAACCAAACCAGCCTGAAGGAAGACCAAGGTGCTCTTGGAGATGGAGTCTGAAGGTGAGCAATGGGAGCCTTTACATGGCTGGAGGGATTGACTTTTTTGTGAAGATGAGAGGAACTGAAAGCCATGAAAAAAATGTGATACTTCCCTACAGCCACAGAAACTCTTCATAGCTGAGCAGAGCAGCTTTACAGTGAGAAGCATCTGTGCTACCTGAGGAACATTAGACTGTGAGGTGTTACCCAGAAAGGTGAGAACCTTGGTGCTGAGCAATATTAGTTGATGGACTAATATTGGTCCACTCAGATTTGCTCAGCCACATGTTCTGTGCTTATGTAAATAGAAGCAGAGGATCCCAGGGAGATGGCAGTTGTCTCACCAGCTCCCTCACCAGCTTCCAGACCCCTCTCCCTTGCAGCTGCAGCCGTGATTCATCTCTGTTCCCAGGCTCTCCTCACCAGTGAGAGCACAGCAGGCACCTGGTGTGCTAAATAATCCTCAAGTACTAGGCTTGGAGATCATTAACTCTTCAGTCTCCACAGTAGGGTATTTTTGCAAAGCACATGCCTAGCTGTGGGACGGGATCCCACAAGGAAAGTGGTGGAAGCCCCTGTTTCTTATTGAAGGGGTGGAACTGGTGGACATCATGTTGCAGATGGGCAACCGATTTGAGGGAAATGGAAGGGAAAAAAGCAGAAGAAAAAGCAGCCTTAACTCTGTATGGGTCTTCTCAAAACACCTGCAAGGGATATTGGAGGGGACAGATGTGAGATGGGGATATGAAAGGCTGAAAGCCTCTCAAGTCCCCATATGTACTGTAGGAAGGTAGGGAGCATTACCGTGTCAGGAGAGCATCTGAAGGAGATGAGGCAGGTAAGAAAACAGGTGTCTGAGGGCTCCTTTTGAATCATGAAAAGTAGAGATCAGTGTTTGAGCTTTCTCAGGACACTTCCAATACTGAACATCAAAAGACTGGGATGGGGAGTGACCAGCTGAGGAAGGAAAGAGCCCTATCCACTATGCACACCATGGCATCCCTGTGACTATTCCTCATCATCACAAAGTTTATGGTATTCTTAGAAACTCCTACTCTTTTCTAGACTCATTTTAAGAGATACATGGCTTTGTTCCACCGAGCAAAAAGGTATGGGTATGGAAGGGGAAGGAGAGTTGGCAGAGGTTCTGTTTTGTACCTTCCTCTGGCTCTTCTCCCACTCTACTCGGCTCATGTGAGGCCCCATCTTATTAGCGTTGTTCTATACTCCATTCCGACGTACAAAAAAGACATAGAGACTTTGGAAAGGGTCCAGAGGAGGGCCACAAAGATGATCAGGGGGCTGGAGCACCTCCCCTATGAGGACAGGCTGAGGGAGTTGGGNCAGGAGTAACTTGCTCAATAAAGTGTGTACATGCTGACAAAAGAAATGTCTGGTCACCTGGGACCAAGTTTTGACTTTATTCCTGAGCATGATGAATAATGCAGAGGACCAAACTGATGCCCAAGCAGCAGAGTGTGGGTGTAGACCTTTTCCTTTGCAATGAACCCACTCCAGATAAGGCAGTGCTCTGGGTGACCTGTGCAGTTCCAAGGACACAAAGTGCTAAAGGAAAGGCAAGAAATCTGTTTAAATACACTCACACACACACAAAAAAAGAAAAGTTAAAGTGAGATTATTTAAAGCTTAGGTAGAAAAATCTGGCAGAATGTCTATTGCTGTCATGAGCTGCTTCTTTCCCCTTCCCTGATCTCAGTTTTGTGCCACGTTAACATGTGGAAGAGGTGGCCATGTCAAGCTTTCAAAAGGCAGCAAGCTGAAAAGGTCAGGGGAATAGAGTATGACAGAGCATGGAAGGCATTATCATTCTGATATGGCCTTTGTAATGAGAGTGAGAGCAGGTTATTCAGTTTGGAGAAGAGAAGGGTCGGGGGGACCTCAGAGTAGCTTCTCAACACCTGATGGGGGCTACAGAAAGGCTGGGGTAGGACATTTTAATAGGGTCCAGGATGGCAGGACTAGGAGTAATGGATGTAAATTGGAAGAGGAGATTCAGGCTGGATAAAAGAAAGATATTCTTTGCTGTGAGGGTGGTGAGATGCTGGAAGAGATTGCCCAGAGAGGTTGTGGATGCTCCCACACTGGAGTTGTTTAAGGCCAGGCTGGATGAGGCACTGAGCAACCTGGTGTAGTGGGAGGTGTGCCTCCCCTTGGAGAAGTATTGGAACTAGATGATCTTTAAGGTCCCTTCCAACCCAAAACATTCTATAATTCTATAAATTAAGGTGAAACATGGTACAAAACATCATGGTTGTGTTGCTGCTCAAGTTCTCCTCACTGGCTTTAATGATGAGTGGATTCCATGTGTGTCTTCATAAATGTGCTAAGGAGTTTGGAGGATGCTGAAATAAAAAGATTTGTGGCAATTTCCATGGAAACTATTTGTTTTCTCCCCCCTCAGCCACAGAAGGAAAACTCAAATTACTGCAAGGGTGGGAGAAACTGATGCTAACTGGAGAGCTTAGGGATTCTGTTTGAGTTTTGTGTTTGTTTTATCTGTCTGATTGTTTGTTTGTTTTAATTTATGTTCTGCCAAAACTTTGGCACTGATCTCTGCCGCCTGAGTTGCACAAAACTCTGAGGGTAAGGTGTTTTTATTATATCCGTTTCACTCATCAAAGCCCTATAAAGTATAATTTTATTGCTAACAAGGCCAGGGTGTATACCTGGATGATGCTCCTTTTGCACAGATTTGAGTGGAATAAGGAATGACACACAATCCCTTATAGGTCCCAGAGGATAAAACAGGTCAAAAACCTCCTATGATATTCCCAGTTTGGAGCACTAGCTGGTAGAAGAAAGGGCTAGAGCTACTCCCTTATGAGGACAGGTTGAAGGAGTTGGGGTTGTTCAGCCTTGAGAAGGCTCAGAAGGGACCTCAGAGTAGCTTCTCAGTACCTGAAGGGGACTACAGAAAGGCTGGGGTAGGATATTTAATAGGATATGTGGTGGAAGGACTAGGAGTAATGGATGCAAATTGGAAGAGGGGAGATTTAGGCTGGAGATAAGAAAGAAGTTCTTTACTATGAGGGTGGTGAGACACTGGAAGAGGTTGCCCAGAGAGGCTGTGGATGCCCCCTCATTCCCTGGAGGTGTTTAAGGCCAGGCTGGATGAGGCACTGAGCAACCTGGTGTAGTGGGAGGTGTCCCTGATTATGGCAGGGGTGTTGGAGCTAGATGATCTTTAAGGTCCCTTCCAACCCAAACTATTCTATGATTTTATGTAGAAAAACAATGACCAGGTTGAAGAAGCATAACTCATGTGAAGGTAAGTTCCAATTAATTTTGTGTGTAGTTAAGTTCCAATTAATTTTAGGTGCATTTGGGCAATTGATTCAGACTAACTCAAACCCATGGAGTGGACAAAGAGGGTTCATTAGAAGTGGTGGCAACCAACAGGGCCACAAGTCTGTTTCTGTCCTGTTTCTGTGGGCTGTTTAATGTTGTTCCATGTTACTCTTTTACATTCTCATTAATACAAGCATTTCATCTCCCTTTGACAAACTGCAGCCTTTTTAAACACTCAGAGATTTAAATAAAGCAGATTATGGATTGATTTATGTAAACCATCCAAAACTCCACTTGAATGGGTTTACAAGCTGGCTTTTGTCAGTTTGCTTCTCTTTGATATCTGAGATTGCAAATTAAAAGGCGAAATGAAATGAAAGTTCTACCAAATGTGCAATATGTCTTTTATAGCGAGGGAGCTGGCATTTGGGAGGAGGGAACTGTACATGATTTATGGCTTTGATCTTCAGGTGGAAGAAGCTGCAGGCAGAGAGTGGGCATGGTTTTTCCAAGACAAGCAGTGATCCCAGGAAACCACTTCTGAGAAGTTCTGACTCAGGTAAGTCAGAGAAATGGGAGGAAATAGGCTCTTTGCCATGCCATTGGTATGACCCAGGTCAAATAATGATGCTACCATGGCACTATTTTTCATCATTTCATAATTATCTAAGTTGGAATGGACCTTTCATATGGAGATTTGTTTCTTTGGGGAATGTGTTTTGTTTGGTTTTTGGAGTCTTCAGCAGACCCATGAAGCAAATGAGCTTATTGTACTCTCTCTATTTCTTCTTCAATCTGGCTTAGGAAAATTATAGCCTTCTTTTTTTAATTTTTTTTTTTTTTTCAGATCTTTGCTCCATGATGGATCTGTGCTCCAGGTTCACCTCCCAGAGCTGAGATAAAGTCACTGTGAGTTCACTCCTTAAAATTTGAGAGCCTGTGTTGCTCTTTAGGACTAAAGTTACCTATAGAAGCAGTGAGACACAAAACCAATATTATGCCAGCTTGTCAGGAATTTGTCAAATGAACCATGTGTTTGTGTAGAGGAACACAAGAGGGCTGTTCCAAGGGTTTGTGGTTGGATTGGACTGTAGGTCCTTCACTGTCATTGCAGGCTGGAATCATTGCATTCTCTGGAATCAAACCAGAGAATGGGATATTTCCTTTTGAAACATTCTCTGGAAAGCAGTGATTCAAGATCAAGATGGCTTTTGAACTTGGGTTTGGAGCCTGTAGGATTTTGTTCCAGCTTCAACTGTAGCAGATGTGAGGAAAAGGCTGCTAAAATGTTGAAAAGATGGTACCCTTATGTAAGAGTCTG
Source organism: Turnix velox (assembly GCA_013400935.1). Classification (NCBI taxonomy): domain Eukaryota; kingdom Metazoa; phylum Chordata; class Aves; order Charadriiformes; family Turnicidae; genus Turnix; species Turnix velox. The sequence continues at coordinate 338,009 of VZTY01025651.1, forward strand.
TGACTCCTCACCTGGAGAACGATATGCTTTAACCAGGACATGCACATGTAAGGACTGGACAGAACACCAGAAACTCTGTGACCTCAAGATTTGGTGTGTTTTATGTTGGTAGTTTGGACAAGTTAGAGATGGTGTGAGAGTGTGTGGGCTCCTTGGCTTTCTAAGAGGAGACTGGTTGTCCCAGAAAATCTACCATCACCCATCACCCTCCCCTTCATCTTGGCAGGTAGCTGCACAAAGAGCATGAAGCCCAGGACTTGTCTCACAGCCAAGTCAAGACCTTCAGAGGAAAATTTTGATCTGAAGAGTCTCCCATCCCAAATAACTATTTCCTCCTGTATAAATTTAGAATCATAGAATGCCTTGAATTGGAAGGGACCTTCAAAGGTCATCTAGTCCAAACTCCCTGCAGTAACCAGGGACATCTTTAAGTCAGTCTCTCAAATTTTAAGGGGAGAGTGAAGTGCCAGTGACCTTTTCTCAGCTCTGGGAGGTGAATGTGGACTAAATATGAACAGATATGCTCTGAGTCCTTCAAAATATCAGGCCAGACGTGCATCAAATGCCCAATGAAGAGTGTGAGGTAGTGAAAGAGTTAACTGTTGCATCATTATTTTTTCTGAGAAAGCAAGGGGGGAAGAAATCTGGACCCAAACTCCAAATTTTTGGTTCTAGCTAAGCTTCATGGGGTGAGTTTGAATATTCTCTTTGAAAGGCAAAAACAATACGGTGCCCCAATTATTCTTTTATTTTGCAAAATGTCAAACTGCATGTGATCCATTTAATTTCTTCCAGTCTTCCAAAGGGGAGAGCTGTCTAGATGTTCTTTTAATTGAGCAACACCCTGCAATGCAAATATAGATTCCAGCATCCCTAAAAATGCTGCCATAAACTTAACACACACACACAGAAGCAGAGCTTCAGCTTGAAACCTGCTCTAAACTCATTTTTTGGAGTTAAAACTCTATTTAACCTGTGGCTGTAATTCCTTATTGAACTCTCCTCCTCTATTTCTCCTTCAATCTGGCTTAGGAAAATTATAGCCTTTATTTTATTTTTATATTTTTTGAAGTCATCCATAAGATCTTTGCTCCGTGATGGATCTGTGCTCCACATTCACCTCCCAGAGCTGAGAAAGGGTCATTGGCAGTTCACTCTCTCCTTAAAATTTGAGAGCCTGAGTTGTTCTTTAGGACTAAAGTTACCTATAGAAGCAGTGAGACACAAAACCAATATTATGCCAGCTTGTCAGGAATTTGTCAAGCAGTTGTCCCTCAGGTTAATCCTATATGTGTATATACACTTACATGGCATTTTCCAAGCTATAAAGGCTCTGGAATGCCACTAAAACAATCAATATTGAGTAAATGTAATTTACTCACTCAACAGAGGGTATAGTTAAAAGAGTGGAAACCTTGGTGGGGTTTTTCATTTCCCCCCCTTCTTTTTCTCTTTCTCCCTTCTTATTCTTTATCTCTTTCTCTCTTCTTTTTCTTCCTTGTTCTTCTTTTTCTCCCCTTCTTTTTCTTCTTTATGTGTAGGTATTTAAGA
>VZTY01025651.1:348789-375702 GCA_013400935.1 Turnix velox
TTTTTAATAGTGTCCAGCATGGCAGGACTAGGAGTAATGGATGCATATTGGAAGAGGAAAGATTTAGGCTGGATCAAAAAAGAAGTTCTTTGCTGTGAGGGTGGTGAGACATTGGAACAGATTGCCCAGAGAGGTTGTGGATGCCTCCTCTGTGGAGGTGTTTAAGGCTGGACAAGGCACTGAGCAACCTGATCTAGTGGGAGGTGTCCCTGCCTATGGCAGGGAGGTTGCAACTAGATGATCTTTAAGGTCCCTTCCAACCCAAACTATTCTATGATTAGGTTGCAATTTAGCCAGTGGTATGCCAGTTTATTCTGCACAATTGGGTTATTATTTTTTTATTAACATGGTCTTGATAGGATAAAAAATAAGCAAGTGCTCAGAGAGTGCCTGGAAAACTCTAGTCAATGCTCCAGCTGGAATTCAAGGAAGTTACAGTGTCTTCAAAAATCTAGTATCTCCTTTTCACCTGCCTGCTTATATATCTTAAGTACTTTTATTCACTGCTGTGAGTGTTTGGGAAGCTCAGGCCTGATTGGTGACATGATACACTCATTAAGAAGAACTTGTAGTAGTTATTTAGTAGTCTTAGTAGTAAATTGGCAGTGCTGTATTAATTGTTGAACTTGGAATCAGAGAATGACAGAAAGCATTGAGTTGGAAGGGACCTTCAAAGACCATCTAGTCCAACCCCCTGCAGTGAGCAGGGACATCATGCACTAGATCAGGTTGCTCAGAGCTTCATCAAGCCTGGCCTTGATGATCTCAAAGGCTTCTTCCAATCATAACGATTCTTTGATTCTATAATGTGGAATCCTTTTATCATGATTACTTTCAGGAGATATTTTCATGAGGAAAATTAATCATTTGGCTTATGAGATTTACAATAGAAATTTCAGGTTTGAAATGTGAAGTTTCACCTGAAGGCTTTAGTAAGACCTTCGTGGTGTGTTGGAGGAGGGTGAAAACCTCAGTTCAGATGGTTGTTTTTGGGACAGGCCAAACAGGGAAAATCTTGGAAATATGTTCAAATGATACAGAAGGGATTTCTGTGGGATGATGCCAAGAGTTTTGCTGGGTTTTACTGGTGTTTGGTAGCCCATGGGGGCTCTTTGGTGGCCATCCCCTGCTGGTAACAAACCACACTACATTAATTCCCTGACACACTGTGGAGTTTTTGGGGATCATTTTTGGAATTTCTCCTTTGAGGTCAAATTCTCTGCATTATTTTGCAAATGTGGCTTCTTTGAAGTATCCCCTTTCTCTCCCATTTTCAGAGATGCAAACAAAGCGTCAAAAAACCACAGACATAAAGATTTAAAATGAAAGGATTCTCTTCGTGGCCAGGTTTGCTTGAGGTGGAAATAAACATCTCAGAGGCAAATGGCATCACTTAATACAAGGAGCCAAAGGAATTGTTGCTATGAGGATGCTTCTTCCAGATGTTTCTGGATACAGATAAAAAGCACAGTATTCCCTGTGTTGCCCACTAGCAATGATTGCTCATGCAGGAGGCATTTCCTACCTGTTATTTACTTGAACTGAAGACCTAGGAACTACTGGACCCAGTTCACGAATATTTATTGCACCAAATCCAATCTATAATATAGTGTCAGCCTTGTACCAAAGCAGGAGACAGTAGTATTTATGATTATTAGTACAATATTGAATCATCCTGAACCAATTACTGGTCCAATTACTGTGTCATTATTATCTTCTGAATAGGGCTTGATTTGTCTGTGATAAATATGATGCAATTAAACTACCTTTTTACATAATAAAACACTGCAGGTGTTTATTCTTAAGGGTTTACGGATACCAACAACCAATAGATTTAATTAAAAAAAAAATCCTTGAAATAAATGTGAATTTCATTAAATTGTTCCAGCATGGGTAGAATATTTTAAGACCATCCACCAAAAGATTCTCTCTCTATAATCTGCCTTAAAAGCAATGCTAAGTGCACAAAAACAATGACTTCAGCTTTTTGATGTTTCAATAATTAATAACATTTCCTTAAAGGAAGGAATAATTGGCCTGTAATAGTCTAAGAAACAAAAAAAAAGTTATGTGGGTCAAATTGCTATTACTGTTGTACCAGTGTGTGAGGGATAAATGTTGAGCTGGCTTTAAGAAGCATCTTATTTAATTCAGGCTTTCTGATCAGTAGTTTTAAAAGGGATTTTATATTTTTTAGCAGTGCTCGTAATCATAATATTGACTTAACTCCCATTTGGTGCTAACAATAGATATGGAAGCACAGTGTTCTGGCTTTATATTATAAAATTATAAAACTCCAGTTCCAGCTGGAGTACTGTGTCCAGTTCTGGAGCCCTCAACATAAGAAGGACATTGAGCTTCTGGAGCAGGTCCAGAGGAGGACCACAAGATGATGAGAGGGCTTCCAGCCCTTCCAGCAACTTCCCTATGAGGACAGGCTGAAGGAGCTGGGGTTGTTCAGCCTGGAGAAGAGAAGGTTCAGGAGGGACCTCAGAGTAGCTTATCAATAGCTGAAGGGGGCTACAGAAAGGCTGGGGTAGGACTTTTTAATAGGGTCCAGGATGGCAGGACTATGTGTAATGGATGCAGATTGGAAGAGGAGAGATTTAGGTTGGAGATAGGAAAGAGGTTCTTCACTGTGAGGGTGGTGAGAAAATGGAGCAGGTTGCCTATTGAGGCTATGGATGCCTGGAGGCGTTTAAGGCCAGGCTGGATGAGGCATTGAGCAACCTGGTCTGGTGGGAGGTGTCCCTGCCCATGGCAGGGGGGTTGGAACTAGATGATCTTTAATGTCCCTTCCAACCCAAACCATTCTATGATTCTATGAAAAACAAAAGGTCATTAATGTGAAACCCTACCTGGAATTATTTTGTCTCTCTGTACCATGACCAAACAGCTTTAGCTATAAATTAGCCCAGGTCAATGAAGTGTAGATACCTATGAAACTTATTGCTAAGCTTTGCTCATTTTCATGAAGGCAAACTTATGGCTTTGTCATATTCAAAGAATTCAGAGGAATGGTGGTGCTAGTACTGTGTCCCTTCATCCTCACTCCCATCACTGTCCTCAGTTCTCTCCTATTCTCAATGCAGAGAATAAGTGAGGTTTGTCATTTTTCCTGCATGGATTGCAGCAGTGTAAAGTATCAGCAGAATTAGTAGACCATCTGGAAACAATCCAGATGTTTGGTACTGGAAAGCTTTTCTTGTGTTGAAGCAGAAAAAAAGGTTCCAGATTTCATTTAACTGCACATCCAGCTAATTCCAGGACAGGTAGGGTCTCAGAATCCAGTTTCTCAAAGATGGTTAGGGAGGGATGAAGGAAAGCTGAGCACATGTGCAGCATGGTGTGATGCTCACCCAGGGCTCTGCAGTAAGAAAGCTCCCACTACTCCAGGATGACAAACTGCTCCAGAATAACGCCAGAATTTGCAGAGAATTTCCTTTCTTTAATCTGAGTCTTGATCATTATCAGCTAGAAACTTCTACATATATTTACAGGTATCTTTATTCTTTTAACTGACTCTATTATGAGGGGAAGCTGTGAGGTGCTTTAGGTCACAAGATCTCTCCTTGCTAATACTTCACAGGATGGACTTGTGGCTGCACTGAGTGGTCTCTCCCTATTGCACCACAGACACCCACCTATCCCACTGCCATCCATCTTCTCCTACAGCACTGGGCAGGCTGAATGATAAAACAAAGCCTTGGCAGAAAGGTTTATTAGGCAAGACACCAGGTCAGGCTTTAACTTGCAAGGCTGGGAAGGAAAGGTTACAAACAAAACAAATATGAACACAATCCTAGACTAACCTTAAACAACTGGATTCCTTTTCAGTTGCTTAGTCCGGTTTCTCAGATCCTGAAGACATGTTACAGCTGGCAGGATGGGAAGCATCCTAAATTCTGCCCTAAATCCTCATCCCACAGTCTGACATGGGAATTGACAGCTTGGCTTCCCTTCTTCTCCTCCTTTGGCCCCCTCTCAGGGAACTTTTCTGCTCCTTTGGTTTGCTAGAAGACCTGTCTTTTGGTGAAGTGACTCTTCTCACAGGAAGAGTCTCACCTCCTTCTCCCCCTCACCTCTTTGGTTTCCTTTGCTGCTTTTCCTCAGCCCTAGAGCAGCTCTGGGTGCTCCCATCTTGGTTTCAAGGTGCTCAGAAAGACATCAGAGGATGCTAGTGCCCTTAAACCCACTTGTGTTACTCTTTCCCATCTCAGAAGGTGTCCACCAACTGTCCTTACCCATATTTGCTTCCAAATATCCAGCTGAGGAGTAATTCTTAGAGCTTTGTTCTTACACCAGGGGTTACCAGCACCATCCTCTGCCAGTCCCCTTAGGGGTTTTGTCACCAAAACCAGGAGAAAGAATGAAGTTTAATAACATTCTCAACTTGTTTGCAAACTAAAACCAAGACTAGACACTAGAAACTTCCAGTGATAAGAGTGATTAAGTGGCCAACATCAGCTCTGTGCCCAGTCTAAGTGTTGCACTCTCTTTGATGATGGGGTTCCGATTTATATTAGTCTTGGTCCTACACCAAAGCATGGACTGAAGCAGAAACACATGGAGGAGGAGGGTTAAATTATGGGGGGGGGAAATAAATAAGCCCCCAGTGAAATAACAATTTAATAGAAGCATCCTGGATAGCTAATTCTCATAATTATTTCAAAGCAGCCAACACATTTGGGGTTCTGCTGTGGTCCTCCTGCTTTCAGGAGCAGAGGTTTGTACCAGCATCAATTTCAGCAGACTTTATCCCTGAGATGCCATACAGTGGCAGGTCTCAAAGAAAAAAGCTATTAATAGATGGCTAACAGCCCACCTTGTAAAAATTTACTAGAAACTTGATACTTTTTATCATTTGTCACAAGCAACTCCACGGTGTAATAACATAGGGAGTATTTTTGCTGCCATAAAAAAGGTGATGGTGCAAACTACACCCCTCTTTGGCTGAATGGTGCTAAATGGCAGGGAGTTCCAATTCTTTTTATTGCTGGAATTTCAATAATTGGAGATATACATTTGAAGGGATCAATTGATAATTCAGAACAAATGCCATCAATATTTTGTTTTCTCTGTATTTTAAAACAAAAGAAAGGAGGCCAATTTCACAGTGGTAAGATTAAAAAAAAAAAAGTAAGAATCTCATTTTGTTTTCCTGTCTACTGTTAAGGAAGAAAGCTCATTTCTTGCAGCATAAAGGGATATTAATGAATGCAAAGAGCATTTTCCATATTGCAGGATAAAATTTACTGTTCTAACCAAAGATATTTTATATAAATTAAGAGTTTGTTTAAAAAAATCGAAAATGGGAACTCAATTCTAGACAATGCTTAATTTAAACTAAGTGTTAAAATAAAAAGCAATAACACTGAGAATAAATTAATGAACTACAATTAACTATATTTACAATAAGTGGTTTGGTTGGAAACACCTATTCCCTGCACTGATAAAATAAAACCTGCACGCTGCAAAAGCTGAAATAAGTTAAATGAAGATGCTTTTAACAAGGTTATTACTTAAGCAGTGACAGGTTTACAGATTTTAGCACCATTGGGTTTTCACAGGAGCTACAGCAAGTGCTAAAATAACACACACCTTCAGGTTCATTAAATTCACCCGTGTGATGAAATAACTTGATATTTTTCTATATTACTGGAGTGCCTCGAAGAACCCACTATAAATAAGATACACTAATAACAACTGTTTGCAGTGCTAAAAACAATAAAATAATTCTTCCAGGCTTTATATGCAAAGGAAGAAATAAGTGTAAGGCAGACAGTTAGCATGGTTATATCTTGGTGGCTTTTATTCTGTTGGTGCCTTGCCTTCTGCCATTTATTTATTCAGCATGGAAATGCCCTGTAAAATGTTTTATCATTCGTAGTGGCAAGAAGAAACTTGTTAAAAGGATAAGTGAAAAGGGGGTCTCTGGTTGCAAAATATTTCCTTTTTAATTTGGTGGCGAAGCTTTTCTGAAAAGTGGGCTGGTGCAGAGAATGGATTGTTAAAAAGGAGCATTTCTGACCAGAGTAAATCCCATGTTGTGCTGTGTTTTGGAAAGAACCAAGGCTGGGAAAAGCAGGTTTCCAATAAATCAATGGAGTGGAGCCTTTGGAGACCTGGGAGACATATGGGCAGTAATCGAGTATCTCAGGTTGTTTGGTGAATGGTTCCATCTGGATGAGGGCTCGGTGTTATTCACAGCCTCCTCCTCTCCCTAAAACACCTTCAATCTTACCCCCAGCTCCTGTCTCAAATGTCAGACCACCTGGGATCCACAGCTGTTGGCCTGAAAGTGGAGCTGCTGGGGTGGCTCCAACCAGGAGCCACCAGCAGCCACAGCCCCACTGCCACCGAGTGGAAATCAAGAGACTTTAGATGTAGGGGCTTGCACCAGATGTGTCATATAAAGCTTTATTCATGTCAATATGTATTTTTAATATATACATTTTAATACATGCATTTGTGTGTGTTGTACAACATAGGAGCTGGAATAACTATTTCCAGCCTGGCTGAAGCCCTGTCGTGGAGACAGGGATGTGGGAAAAGATTCTGCAGCCAAAAAAAAAAGTGGTCAAAAGTTCTTAGGAGGAGGAAAAGGAGGGCAGCTCCATTTCCTGAAGGCAGCACTACAGATCAAACAGTCCTTTGTGGAAATGTTAAAAAAAAACCCCAAAACACCCCTTCCACCACCTCATCCTGGGATAAGGATGAGCCTCAGCACCTGAGGCTGGATGGGAGGTCAAAGGAGGAGCACTGGGGGATGTCTGGAGGTGCTGAGGCTGAAGCTGTGCCAGAGCTGATGAGATAAAGCTGTTGTGTCAAATGTAAGAGCTTCTACTCACTGCTAAAAAATAAAAAATATAGAAAAGTTTCAGAAATTGTTCTGAAATGGTATTTGGGAAGTGTTTGCTGGGCTTTAATTCTACCCCAGATCCATTGATTCACCCTTTGTTTCTTAATGCTTTTTTTTTCCCTTTAAATTTAGGTTAGAAATTACACACATCTGACCCCAAAAGAATTTTGGCCTCTTAAGGAAGATTTTCTGGAGCTTAAGCCTCCCCTGTGCTCCTCAACTGGGAATGAAGCCTCCCACCCATGTGCACTTCACAGAGGGAGCCCAGGAGAAGGATGAAGGAGCATGAGCAGAAGGCACTGCAGGCACCTGCTATTTCTGAAAGAGTTTCTGCTATGAGATGTGCTCAATTTGAAGAGGTGAGCCATGGTACACTTGTAGACTTTGATTTTTCTTTGCTCAGTTTTCTAAAAATTTGGGTTGCTACACATGGATAAGCACATGAATTAATGCTGGATGTCCTTGTGTGTGTAAGTGAGCTATATAGATATATACAGGGACAAAGTCACGTGCAGTTATCAGTCTTGGTATCCAACTTGTTAAGGTAATTGTGTCATCTAAATCCTGTTATACACAGCTCAGGACAGGTTCATTAACTGTTCCTATTACCCTGGCATCCCAGCACCTACTTCATGGAGGTAAATCCAGCATAAATCACTTAATTTCCCAGGTTCTTTTGCAGGTTTTGCTGGGAAATAATGAGAGATGCTCACGCTCAGAGAAAAAATGAGGTATCTGACACAGAAAAAATGCAGCAGGGCTAATTATTATGGTATACTGAGGCAGAATAATTGAATTAGCCTGCTTGTGCAAATTATTTTCTCTGTTGGCAAAAGAACTGATGTTTACAACAGTCCATGAGTATTGCTATTATATACTTTGGTATTACATATATACTTATTCTATATATGTGTATGTTTCCTCTCTAATAGCAATATCAAATTGCAGATTTCCCTCCTCCAGTGCCAGGTAGACTGGGAGGAGGAAAGGAAGGAAATATAGAATCATAGAATAGTTTGTGTTGGAAGGGATCTTAAAGATCACCTAGTTCCAATCTCCCTGCCATAGGCAGGGACACCTCCCACTACACCAGGTAGCTCAGTGCCTCATCCAGCCTGGCCTTAAGCATCTCCAGGGAGGGGGCATCCACAGCCTCTCGGGGCAACCTGTTCCAGTGTCTCGCCATCCTCACAGCAAAGAACTTCTTTCTTATCTCCAGCCTAAATCTCCCCTTTTCCAAGTTGCATACACTACTCCTAGTCCTGCCATGCTGGACCCTATTAAAAAGTCCTACCCCAGCCTTTCTGTAGGTCCCCTACAGGTATTGAGAAGCTGCTATGAAGTTCCCTCTGAGTCTTCTCTTATATGGATGCTCCAGCTGACAGTCTCCTTTCCTGTATCTTTTAATTCATGCATTCAAGTTAAAACAAGTGGACAGAAGCCCTGTATGTTGCAGTTACTCAGCTACATTGTTGAGTAGCTGAACATCAGGAGATGTTTGACATCCTTTTTGATAGCTGTAAGGGAGGTGTTGTTTTGTTATCTGGGGCAAACATTGTATAGAGTTCATCTGCTCCTGTCTTTGTGGTATGTGTATCCTGTAATTGATGTAACTTAATTCTTCTCACCCTACTTGCATGGATACATTTAAATAGTGAACTATGATATGCAAAAACTTGGCCAAACATCCAAAGTGACCATGAGGAGCAAATGCTGCTCAGGTACAAACCACTGGTCAGAGCAATAAAATGCCACCACAGCAGTTTGTCAGTCCTTGCCTCAGATGCTAAAAGGGGTGACAAACATAAAGCTGTTTCTAATGATTTGCCACTTCTTTGTTGTTGAAAAATAAACTAAGAGTGGGAACATGTCAACTGTGGCCAGCACTCCTTGAAGCCCAAAGCACTTTTGGGCACCACTGATTTATTTTCATTAAATTCCAAGGAGGTTTTACTATTTTTTTTTTCCTTTTTGTTTTGTTTTCCTTTACAGATTTAGTGCCATCTGCAGCTTTATAGAGTGACCTGTCTGCAGGCTGGTTTAGCAAAGGCCACTGCTGTGTCACACTCCCATGGAGCCCACATGAAAGGGCAGAAGCAGAGGTGAGGTAGAGCAATGCATCACTCCTTGATGATGTCGGGGTGCCAGAAATGCTGGTGTTTTCAGACACCTTTTAGATTATGCATCCTGTGAAAAAAATCATAGAATCATAGAATGGTTTGGGTTGGAAGGGACCTTAAAAATCATTTAGTTCCACCCCCCCCTGCCATGGGCAGGGACACCTCCCACTACACCAGGTTGCTCAGTGCCTCATCCAGCCTGGCCTTAAACAACTCCAAGGAGGGGGGGTTATCCACAGCTTCTATGGGAAACCTGTTCCAGTGTCTCACTCTCCATTCCCAGGTCTGGATTTTTTCCATGATGGTTCATCCTATCTCTGTATAATCAATGTTCAAATCTCCTCCAGCAAGGGAGCCTTTGGATGGTCCCTTATACTGAGAACCTTAATCCCATAAAGCCTCACCTGTGAAACTTTTTTTCAAGGTGACATCTGGAATATTATGTACAATAATGGGCCCTCAGTTGAAGAAGGACAGAGAACTGCTGGAGAGAATCCAGTGCAGAGCCACATGAAGGGATTGGAGCATCTCCCTTCTGAGGGAGCTGGGTCTCTTTAGCTTGGGGAAGAGGAGCCTGAGGGGTGACCTCATTCATGTTTATGAATATGGAAAGGGTGAGTGTCAGGAGGATGGAGCCAGGCTCTTCTCAGTGACATCCAGTGATAGGACATGGGGCAGTGGATGCAAGCTGGAACACAGGCAGTTCCACAAAAACAGGAGAGGAAACTTTGTCAGGGTGAGAGACCAGTGGCACAGGCTGCCCAGAGAGGGTGTGGGGTCTCCTTCTCTGGAGACATTCAAACCCCACCTGGATGCCTTCCTGTGTGACCTGATCTGGGTGCTCCTCCTCCAGCAGGGGTGATCTCTCCAGGTCCCTTCCAATCCCTGACATTCTGTGAATCTGTGAAATCTTTCTTTTCCTTGCATCCCTCTGCCTCACAGCTCAGCTGAAAACTTTGATACGTCCTAGAGACGGCCATGAGCCCATTTGCAAAGTGGGGGGAAAGGAACTGAAGAAGCCAAAAAATTTTGAAAAAAAAAATTTAAAAAAAAAAAAATCACCTATTCAACCAGCAATTAGGCCGTTGAAAACAAGATCACCACACCTGTACAAGAAAAGACAAGCAAGCCCAAAACATCTGTTTGGATCCACCTGCCAAGCACCTGTTTCGCCGTTTCAATGCCATTTGATTGCTGGAGATGTAGAGGCTCTTGTGAGGTAATGAGTGATTTTTACATTATGCATGATTGAAAACAGGTGTTGTGATGCTGTACAATTCCATGCATGAATAATTCAGTTTGTTTAGAGCAAGATCTTTAAAAGAAGTACCCTGTCTATTTGGGTTTTTTTCTTTTTTTTTTTTTCTTCCCCCTTTGTAAATATTAAGGTTATTCTCTGGCTGGTCTTTTCAGCAGGCTTGCTGATGACCAGGTTTGTTTTTTTTTTGTTTGGGGTGTAATTTTATGGGTAGGAAATAACACTGTGAAAGGTGTAAAAAAAAAAAAAAAAAGAAGAAGAAAATTATACCTAAAGCACATAAGCAACAAAATTGAAAGGTTCTTTAGCAAGGAATGGGGGGATAAAAAACCTGTCACACTTCTTAAGGGAGAAAGCCAGATGACTTTTGGCAAAGCCTGCTCCTCCACACTAACAAAACAGCCCAAGAGCTTAATTATAGACTGGGGTGAATGTGCCTCAGGGGTAAGTAAGACCTAGTCCATCTCTTGGTCTGAATTCCAGCTGAGTCTGAATATGTTTAAGAATTTGAGTTGTGTTGGGTTTTTTTCTCTCTCTCTCTTTTCCCACAGAATTGTGGAAAGGTTTCTCATACAGTTGGACACTGTGCTGCTGGAAGATGCTGCAGATCAGCTTCCATGATGGAAGCTACAATATGGATCAGCCCATGCTCCTCACCATGAAGCATTCAGAGACTGTTCAGGATCATCATCTCCCAAAGATGAGGAAGATGTGGTAGTCCAAACTAAAAGATGCAGCTAAGATTTGTAGCATCCCCTTGGCTTCTTCCTAAGGTAAGCAACAAAGCTGGAGTGGCCTCTGGGCTTCATGTAGAAGAATTTTAGTATGGGATGAGCTTAAAGTAGATGCTAGGAAGAAATTTTTCACCATGAGGGGGGGTGAGCCCCTGGCCCAGGTTACAGAGAGAAGCTGTGGTTGCCCCATCCCTGGAGGGGTCCAAGGCCAGGTTGGATGGGGCTTAGAGCAACCTGGGCTGGCAGGAGATTGGAACCTGGGCAGGAGGTTGGAAAGAGATAATCTTTAAGGTCTTTGACTTTGAGCTCTTGTTCCTCCCTTTCATAATCAGAAAATAAGTGAATTCTCATTGAGTGCTGAATGGAGGGGCAAAAATTAAAAAGGGTGAGGTGGCATCTCTGAGAGATGCTGCTGCCTGGCCTGATGAGGGGTCTTGGTGCAGGTGGTGGAAACTCACAGTTCCCACTGAGCAGCTGGGAGAGGGGCTGCACATTTCTGCTGCTTCCTGGCTCCTTCCCACCAGCTCATAACCCATAACAACTACTGAAGGCTTCCTTTAGTTTGGTGGAAGAATTTCCTATGGATCTGCAACTCTTTTTTCTTTATTTTTCTCTTTCAACCTTTGTTTGTAAGAATACCTTTGTGACTGAGGATATTTAGGAGGTTTATGGAGGAGGTACTGAAAAGATGAACATGGAACTCTCTGGCACTGATGCTTGATGTGAAAACATTTTATTTCTTAAACCTTTCAAAAGACTCAGATAGAAGTTGTTCCATAAATCAAAAGCAGGAATTTACCTTTTTTCTATAGATACTTCCAGTGGTTTATTAGGTAGGTGTTCCTTGTCATCTTTACCCTCCAACTTGTTTGCCTCTAGTCTCCTTCCAAGATTTAACCAGGATCTGATGAATTCACTGGAAATTTCTCCTTACTGACTGAAGTAACTCCCAGATAACTCTGTTGCTGGAACAGAGGAGATATAACAAGATACTTTTTCTAGGTACCAGTAGTCCCATTTCCTCCACCAGTAGTGCACTCCTTATTCACAGCTCTAATCGTGTTGAAGCTGTCAAGTGTTGTTTCCACCTCTTTAATTTTCTTCTTCGACCAAATCCTTCACTTCTCTGTATGCAGAGGCTGCCGTGGCCTGGATCTCATCTTGTCTTCTAGTAACATCTTCCAGATTTGTTTTAAACTGATTAGACACTGCTGAAGAATCAGCTTCTCTCCCCCGGACAGTACAAAGCCAAGTGTTGACAGAACTGGCTCCTGGCCATGAGCGACGTGATGACGCAGCATCGCATCTTTTGACAGCCCCCATTTCGGTTGGGGCACTCTGAAACCTTCACACACCCTGATGAATTAAAATAAAATAAATTCCAGGTGGTGACAGGAGGCTGCAATTAAAAAAAAAAAAGTGTCAGCTTGACCAGGGAGTTGTTTTAATTGAGGGACTGACTCTCATCCACTGGCACAAAGAACCTGAAAGTTGTTTCTGCCCTTCTCTTGTGGCCACGTTTTTCCCTCTGAATCTGGATTATGTGAAACAGAAAATGATCCTTTTTATTGGGCCACTGAGAGAAATTATGGGGAATGAGCTGAGTGAATTTAAAATTCTCTCAGTAGGAGCAGGAAAGGAGGCAAATAGTCATCCTTCCATAACTAAATAGCTTCCAGTGTTGTTTAGACACAAGGATGTTAATTTTTGGTGCCCACCTGAGCACAGGGATGCATTTGAATCATGAGGATCACACACGTTGCAAGCACCTATGGTCTTTACTGGGTGGAAGTCATCCTCTCTTTAAGCATAGAGAAGAAATGCAGAATGTTACAATACTAAATACTATTTCTGAGGTTTGTCTGTCCCCAAAGGTTAATAAATCACATCAGGAAATACACTGAAATAAAGCAAAGTCATTAGTATTTGAGTATTCCCATCACAGGGTCCTAAGAGATGTCCTGTGGTTTGACACATAATTAATATGCTTATTTATCTTCAGTTTTGTTTTGGTTTTTTTTAATGGTCATCACCATAATAGCCAAATGTAAACATTTCATCCTGTTTCATAAAGGGATTATGGTCCATTTGATTGCAACACTGTTAATTACTCAGATCCCAGCAGTGACATGGAGTAGAATCTTGAAAAAAAAAAAAACAAAACCCAAAAACCTTCCATTTTTTTCTCACTACTTCAGCTTGAAGTTGTGCTGTGATTTCAGACCTGGGCAGAATGCGCCTCTTGTGTCATGGGAAGATAAAGTGAGGTCTGATAAGGCTCTGAGCAACATGATCTAGTGTAGGATGTCCCTGCTTACTGCAGGGGGTTGGAATACATGGTCTTTAAAGGTCCCTTCCAACCCCATGGTTCTATGATCCAATAGCACTGCTCAATGCTCGTGCTTCTCAAGGGTCCCATAATCCACCAACAAAGTTGTTTGAATGTTGACTGATCAGGTAATTTCTACAGCATTGTTTTTAGGCTCCTTAACTGGATGCCATCCAAATTTACCAAGTGCTTCTCCAGAGATAATTGAGCACATTCCTGCATCTCAGGAGATGTCATCTACCTAGTGCTAGATGGGTGGTGATAACCAAGGAAGAGCTGCCAGATGCTGCCATTTTCCTACTTGGGAGGAATCATAGAATGATTTGGGTTGGAAGGGACCTTAAAGATCATTTTAGTTCCAACCCCCCTGCCATGGGGCAACCTCCCACTAGACCAAACACCCTGAAGATATCAGTGCAATTCTGCCAAAAAGGGAGAGAAAAGGAAAAGCAAATAAAGGTGAAAAGAGAAAGAGAGAGGAAGTGTCCAAGCTCCTGATCCTAACGTTTACAATGTGGTCTTTACATCTATTTCCATAAGGTTTACAATGTGGTCTTTTCTTTCCATATAAGAAAATTATCTGTAACGCTGTTGATTCACACCAAAGAACATTAAGTTAGTTGATACCATTAACAAACTGCAGTTGTCAAAAGTGCTAAATAATTTTTGGAGGAAATATATAAATTCAATATTTAATTAAAAAAAAAAAGGAATACAAATGTAACTCTTATCTGAGTCCAATCAGCTGAGAAAAGCACGATGATAAAATAAGATTTAGCAGAAGCATAAATTGAAAATGGCAAAAAAATCCTTTTTTTTCCTACTGGAATAAGTAGGTCTCAGGGGCATTTGATTTGGAATATGTAATCGCATCCTTTGAGGATATTTGTGGAAGTTATTCCTGATTGTTCAGAGGTTCCTCTGCTTTTCATTATCTTTTTCTTTTTTTAACGAGGGTCAGGACTGTGTGCATGATTTTCTGTGATATGTTCACACGGGAGGTTCTCTCAAACTGGCCCAGGATCCATCATTTACAAGAAGGACCTGTCAAGCATCCAAATGCCGTTGCTGAAGCTTCCATTTGAGCTGACCCCACACAATGTGAGAAAGCTTGCTTTTAGGGGAATGACATCTTCTGGTCCAGAAAGCCTGCTGTACTCAACTTCCCCACTCAAATACCCAGTGCAAATGAATTTAAGGGTGGAGGTAGGAGTGATGTATTTGTGTATTCTCCAGAAAGATGCCAGGAGAGGATTCAAGCCCGTGTTCTGATTTTTTTTAAACTAAACTCAGAACTACCTCCCTAGTAAACAGGGTTTCTGAGAAGGTCAATTGGATGTTTAGGTCTCCTTGCATCCTGGAGAAATGAGAAGAATTTGGCCCATCTTCCCCTCTGACATAAAAACAGCTCCAGTTAATGGCATTTGGAAAGTGTATCTCTTTGAATGAAAGGGGCAAAGTTTATAAGTTTGGGTGGAAATGATGTGAAAGTTAGCTGCTTCATCAGGGTTTTGTTTTTGACTTTTTTGGATTTGGTCAAGCTCAGAAGTCAAAGTGAAACTCGGGGGATACGAACCCACTTGAATCCAAATCAAGAGACCAAAAACCACTGGGTTCTCACAGTTCTCATCCAAACAAAAAAACCCCAGAAATATAAATCAAACACTGGACCAGATATCCTCTTTTGCTCCCTGCAGAAAAAAAGTAAAAAGAAAGTAGAATATTAAAAAGATGTGCTGGCTTTTGCAGCAGTAACTATCAAAATAACTTGTGATCATTTGATAGCTGGCAGTTAATATCCTGGTTTATTCTCTTTAGTCAATAATCCAGTCCTTTCCAGCTAACACTTGACATTGGCATGCATGGAATAAACCTTCAACATCTTCCTGAGTTCCTGAGTTTGCAGGGAAGACTCTGTGGACAATTCAAAGCCCTTTAGATCCTTGCTGAAAGGAGCCAAGGAGTGCGATCAGTACAAAGATGGGACACCCAGCCAGTGTGTGAAAAGCTGGAAAACTGAGAAAATATTTAATGATAGTTTTTCCAGCTGCTTCACCTACTTTGAGAACATACCATGGCTCAGAAAGAAGATAAAAAAAAAAAAAAAGAAAAAATATCAATGTTTTGCAGTACTATCACTCATCATGTTCCAGTTTCTAAAGCCATAGAAAAAAAGTGCTAGTCATGGAAGAACAGCAAAGGTTTCACTTGTAACTAAGGCACTTGTTTGTAATAGCAAGTGTTCTTTTAAATGCTGCCAAGTCACTGAGGATATCTCTGTTCTATACAATCTTTACATATGTAAGTGTTAAAAAAAACAAGGTAATGTTAAAGAAATGTTCAAAAAAGAAAATAAGCTCCATCAGATGGTTAAAATCCAGTCAAACTGAAGACAACCTGTTTATGACCTTTCTATGCTAAAAGCTAAAAATGTCATTTTTTTTTTATTTTTCCCCCCAAGATTAATCACCATCACTTTGGGAGTAGAGAGCTGGACATTATTATATGATGTCAATTAATGATTTAAAAAATAAAAAAGGTGGTTTGCAAATGTAGCACCACAGTCCCTGGTGCATTACATCATCGCTGAAAGATCTTAACACGTGATAAGCAAAGAACATTTTAACCTAAAAGTCTGAGTGTTACAACCTTCTTCTTGTTGTAACACCCTATGCACAACCTTTTGGCCCTGAAGTCACTTGCAATAAAATTAAGAAGTCAGAAAAGAAAAGGGAAAATAACCTCAGGGAAGAAGAAGACACCCTCTTATTCTGCTCTCTCACTGTTCCTGCAACAAAATGAGTCACTGCACACACTGGAAAACTTGGGGTTGCACTCTTCTCAATGAGATCCATCATAAAAAAATCTCATTTTTTAATGAGGTTTGCTTAAGGTTGCTGTGACTCAGGCATTATGCACTGTGTGATGAGTTATCTCTGTGAAAATTTCATGCTCTGAATGGAATTCCTACTGCACTTGCCCAGGTTCTGCTTTCCCAGATGGGGTGGCAATGATCATTCATGTGCCTCATGGAATTCATTGGTCCAGAGGAGGCCACAAAGATGATGAGAGGGCTGGAGCTCCTCCCTCATGTGGACATTCTGAAGGAGTTGGGATTCCTCAGCCTGGAGAAGAGAAGGCTCAGGGGGGATATCATAGTAGCTTCTCAATACCTGAAGTGGGCTACAGAAAGGCTGGGGTAGGACTTTTTAATATGGTCCAGGACGGCAGGGCTAGAAGTAATGGATACAAACTGAAAGAGGGGAGA
Organism: Turnix velox; assembly: GCA_013400935.1. NCBI lineage: Eukaryota > Metazoa > Chordata > Aves > Charadriiformes > Turnicidae > Turnix > Turnix velox. The sequence goes on from VZTY01025651.1 coordinate 365,361, forward strand.
TTTAGGCTGGAGAGGGAAGAAAGAAGTTCTTTCCTGTGAAGGTGGTGAGACACTGGAACAGGTTGTCCATAGAGGTAGTGGATGCCCCCTCAATCCCTAGAGGTGTTTAAGGCCAGGCTGGATGGGGCATTGAGCAACCTGGTGTAGTGAGAGCTGTCCCTGCCCATGGCAGGGGGGTTGAAACTAGATGATCTTTAAGGTCTCCTCCACCCCAAACCATTCTATGATTCTATGAATGCTTAGAAGGACTCCTATCTATATTTTATATCTCTTTCTGCTGTAACCAGGGTTTGGGGGGTTTTTTGCAGTAATTTTGATTTCTTTGTCGATAACAAACATAACCAATTTCCTAGGTGCTCTTGTCTTCTTCTGGTACTTTTGGTACCAAAACCCTGCAGAGGTTCCTTTGCAAGTGACCAATCTGCATTAGAAATACCTTTGTAATAATAAATACCACATGAACATATGCATTGAGCAAAAAAGGATTTCAATTTTTGATGACACTTGCTTCTCAAGAACAGACATTCTGGAAAGAAAAAAAACCCCTCACCAGCCACAAATTGATTGACATTTGTTTACTTAACTCTCTCTTCTTGAAAGTCTGCACACCTATTTCAACCTTGAACAGTTTCCAACTGTGGTATACTGGAACATTTTTTCATTTATTAAGTTCAGTGTTGCCAACCCAAACAAAGAGTAATCAGTGATGATCCAAGCAGACCAAGCTGTCTAGCACCATACAATGTATCTGCATGCTAATTTTCAAATTCCCTCACATTTCCAGAGAACTAATGGGATCATTTTCATTCTGTTACAGCAACTCAACAGTTACTGAATCACCATCTGTGTTTTCGTTAACCTGAATCAGATATGAATTCTGTTATTGCAAGGTAGAGCAGCTTGTTTAATGATTCTTAATCTTTTCTTTAATTAAATCATGCAGCCAACCTGAAAAATCTATCTTAATGCAAATTAGGAGCTTTTTTGGCATTCGCTTACAGTAATGCACTAATAAGGTTAATTTATGAAGGTTCTCTTCCAGTCTGTACAGATGATATTTGTTCGCTGCATATTTTTAGCATATTGTCCCTTTTTGTCATATTTAAAAAAAAAAGGAAAAAAAAGATAATAAAAAAAAAGAGGTTTATTTCCACTCACACAAAAGGGAGGGAGGAGGTGATCTGCTTGTTGTTTATTAGAAAGTTAGAGCAGAGAAAAATAATGAAAACCAGTCTCTCTCCCTCTTGCAAGTACATGCAAAGGTACCATTTGAGGGCCTGTTGAATTAAAGGGGCTCAGATGAGCACCCTCAAGCCCTTAGTTGCTGGAGAAAATCAGGCTTCCCTACAGATAATAATCTAGAAGATATCAGGGGAGACAGAGAATTTACTTTGAAAGTCCCCCCCAAATTTTATTTTTTTTCCCCTCACCTAGTTGTGAGTTAGTTGCTTAAAGAGTCAATGGAGAAAATCAGACCTCCCTACAGATAATCATCTAGAAGACATCAGGGGAGACAGAGAATTTACTCTGAATCCCCCCCAAATTTTATTTAATTATTTTTTTCCCCCACCTAGGTGTGAGTTAATAGTTTAAAGAATAAATAACTCATGTGAAATGAGTATGGATTCATTCCTCAGTTGCACAATTGCTGCAGCTCTGGGCTCTGGTGATCTCAGGCCAAAAAATCTCTGTCTTTGTTAGAATTCCTCCCAACTACAAAATGAGTTGAAATCCATTCAAGTTTACAGAGTAAGGAGTAAACTACTTTTTTTTTTTAATGTTATTTTTCAACACCCACGAGTAAATGGGGATGGAGACTGTGAATTTCGACACACACAGCCTTGGCTATTTAATTAAAATCACAGAGACTGGTTGGAAAGTTGTCAGCAAAGCAATTTTTGCATCAGGAGGCTACAGATTCCTGAAATTAGAAGACATTTTCATAGAAATTTGCCTGTTCAGACCAGGAATCATGATTTTATTTGATTTTTTCCCCCTAGTTCTAGGAAAGGATTCCTCATTTTAGTTGTTAACGGCTCAAGATTGTACCTCTTTTACAAGAAAATTGCCCAACAAGGAAAGAGGACACCCAGCTCATCCCAACCCTTTTGTGACTTATCCAACCCTCTTTCTTTCCTCTTTCTCACTTCCCACTTGGAAGTCACCCATGGATGACTTTCTTAACTATTTACATGGCCCAAAACCAAAGCTATTAGCCCAAGGACGAGGGAAATTCACCGGAGCTGTGAATCTCTGTGTTTAATTAAAACCAATAATGGGATGAAACTGCTTGGGGATGGATGATGGAGAGAAACCTTTGTGTTTCCAAGGACTGGAAACAATATCTCAAGCTATTCCTGGCTTGTCAAGCATTCAGGAGTGGCTTTTTTTTTTGGGTGGTTTTAGGAATTTTGTCTTTTCCCACTTTTTGTGCATCAGTGGAAATGAGAACTTGGGAGCTTTTCCCCTTCCTTTTCCCTTTTTCAGTTCAGCAAACCTTTTTCCAGCCCTTCACAGTCCTCCCTGTGTAATATTAGCACAGTGAGAATCAAAAGTAATTGTTTTCCTTCCCATTTAATTGTACCTATGAGTTTTTAAGTGTTCTACATGCTTCACTTCATGCTTCACCCACTTTTAAAATATGCTGATAAATGAGTGTCTGCATAAGACTCCTTTAATACAAACTTATAGTCTGTGTTCTTGTACACTACCTTTTCCAAAAGCTACCTATATCCTTGTACATTATCTTTTACAAAAGCTACCTATATCAAAAGTAAAAAGAAAAAGGGGAGGAAAAACAAACTGTAAATAAAAAAAATTAACAAACAGAAATCAAAGCAAAACAATCAACAACAAAAAAGAAAAATATTTTTTAAAAAACCCCACAAAGAAACAAACAAAAAAACCTCCCAAAACCAACCAAATAAAAACTCCAAATCAAACCAAGAAAAACCTAAAATAATAATATAATTGATACCAAATTTTGAATCCTTACCTGGGATAATAACATAGACATATCCCTTTTTCTCTCCCTGTCAGCAACACTTAAAACTACCTGGCCCACCCTTCAGTTCCTTTCAGCAGTGAAAGAAAATTAACATTTGAATTTTTCATCCCCAAAGGCTTCTTTGGGATGATCTTTAGTGTCTCTTTTTTGTCTGGTTTTGTTTTAATTTTAGTTGTTTTGCTTGTCTTTTTGTCTGAGTGACTGATCTCTCGAGGACAGAGCAATATTTGACAGTGTTTTCTTTACATCACATTATTCTCAGGTATTAAAGCAGCACTAAGCTCAAGTGAAGGCTCTCCATAGGAGAGGAAGGAAGCTCCAAAACTAGAAACTTGAGCTTCTGAATCATCAAGACCTTTGCTATGAGGCCACCATGAGAAAAATAAGGATAAATCCCCTGCTCTCTAGTGGAGACTTGACCACCAGATGGGAGGTAAGTGGAAGAACACGATCACATTTGACATTAAAAAAAAAAGCCTTCCTGGGTTAATTACCACCTCACTAAGCAGAGAAATTAAGGCAAGGAGGGCATTTTCATGATGACAACCTTTACCCAGTAGCAAGCTTTGCATTTTCCCAAGGCTGAAGACAATTTAGGCCTGACAAATCCAATCAGTGCTATGCAGGCATAACCTCCGGAGATAAGCTCAAATTTTTTAGGATACACAGGGCAAAAAGATGGACTGTAGTTGATCACTATTCAAATATTTACAACATAACATGGCCAATGCTGAAATGGCACAATTGGCCTGAAGTCACATCAAGGTCTCCTGGCATTTGCCACTTTTCCCCAATGGCTTTGTGCAGCAAAGTGTTAAGTTCTCCTGAGCAATTTATATATTTAAGGCAGTAGCTTTAAAATAAGGGCTTGCAACCTTAGAGGAAAGCTGCTATTTTGAGAATTCTAAACCATTATTGACTCCTGTCAGATCAGTTTCTAGACTTATTGACTCAAGAAGTAAATATAGACTGAGAGAAAGCGAGGTCAAGTCAATATTTATCTTGCAGATCAATACATTTTGATACTAACCAAAAAATAAGCTCAATAAATGCATTTATTATTATATGCAGCAGGATTGGGAGAGATCCATTCAGAAAATTTGTCAATTTGGAATTTCCCCATGGAATCCAACCTTTCAGCTTCAATTTCCATTAGAAAGTCTGTCCCTTTAAGGATGGTGAAGTGACATGATGGACATGTTGGAGAAGGTTCAAAGGAGGGCCCTGAGGATGATCCCAGGGCTGGAGCCCCTCTGCTCTGAAGACAGGCTTTTTCCCTTTTCTTCTACTTTCCTTTTTTTTCTTTCTTTTTTTCTCTTTCTATATTTTTATGACCTTTACCCTTTTCCCTCCCTTCTTTTCTTCTCTTTTTGTAATTTTTTCTTTTTTCTTCTGTTTTTTTCTCCTATTTTTCTTTTGTCTCCTGTTTTTATTACCTTTTTTCTTTTTCTTTTATCCTTCTAATTTCTTCTCTTTCTTATTTCTTCGTTTTTCCTTGTTTCTTATTTTCTTTGTTCCTTCTATTTTTTCTTTTTCTTCTACTTTCCTTTTTTTTCTTTCTTTTTTTCTCTTTCTATATTTTTATGACCTTTACCCTTTTCCCTCCCTTCTTTTCTTCTCTTTTTGTAATTTTTTCTTTTTTCTTCTGTTTTTTCTCCTATTTTTCTTTTGTCTCCTGTTTTTATTACCTTTTTTCTTTTTCTTTTATCCTTCTAATTTCTTCTCTTTCTTATTTCTTCGTTTTTCCTTGTTTCTTATTTTCTTTGTTCCTTCTATTTTTTCTTTTTCTTCTTTTTCCCCCCTCCTCTTTTATCTTTTTATTCCCTTTTTCTTTTTCTTACTTTTACTCTTTTAATTTTTTCTTTGTTATTTATTTTTTCCCTCTCATGTATCTTTTCTTCTTTTTACCTTCTGGTTATTTCCCTCCTATTTTTTCTTTTGTTTTCCCCCTTTTCCTTCTTTTTTCTCCTTTTTCTCAATTTTTCTCATTTTTTCTAATTTTTTCTTCGTTTTTCTCATTTTTCCTTAATTATTCCTTCTCTCTTTTTTCCTTCTCTCTTTTATATTTCTTTTTCTCCCTGAGCTTCTGAGCACAGCACCGGGTGCATTTGCACCCCAGATAACAGCAGTGACCTCACACTTACATGACACCTCTCACCCCAAAGGATCTCCCAGGGCTTTGCAAACTTAGCACAAGCTGCTCTCTATGCTCAGAAATCCCTTTACCTAAGGCTCCTGCTGAGAGGAGCACGACACCTGATTAACAACTCAAACAACCCCCTACACAACAACTCAGGGCAGTATCTTCTCCAAATGAAACTCCAGGAAGAGCTGAAGCAGGCTGAATGGAATTACTCCAGCTGGAATTTGGAGAGGGCACTGCAGGTACTGGTGGATACCTTCCCTGGAAGAGTTCTACTTGGCTCTGGTGAGGCCCCACCTGGAGTATTTTGTCCAGTTCTGGAGCCCACAATGTAAAAAGGACATTGAGCTGTTGGGGAAGGTCCAGAGGAGGGTCACAGAGATGGTCAATAGGCTACAGCAACTCCCTTACGAGGCTGAAGGAACTGAGGTTGTTCAGTCTGGAGAAGAGAAGGCTCAGGGGGACATCATAGTAGCTTCTCAGTACCTGAAGGGGGCTACAGAAAGGCTGGGGTAGGATGTTTTAATATGATATGTGATGGTAGAACTGGGAATAATGGATGTAAATTGGAAGAGAGGAGATTTAGGCTGGAGAGAAGAAGTTCTTTGCTGTGAGGGAGGTGAGACAGTGGAACAGGTTGCCTAGAGAGGCTGTGGACATCCCCTCAATCCCTGGAGGTGTTTAATGCCAGGCTGGATGAAGCACTGAGCAATCTGGTGTAGTAGGAGGTGTTCCTGCCCATGGCAGGGGGTTTGGAACTAGATGATCCTTAAGGTCCTTTCCAAACCATTGTATGATTCTATGAAAGGGCAGAAAAATGACTGTATGTTTCTCAGAAAACACTGTTCTGGTCTTGTGGCTAGAAAAAAATACATAGGTAAAAATTAAAACCTACAAGGCCCTTCCTTAAGAGATAGTTTTAAAGTGACTGAACATGATAAAATGATATACTAATTGGTATAACATGACTTCATTTGAAATAAAGTGGAGAATCTCACCAAATTTAGCTCCACGAGCACAGCAAAGTGTATTTCTCATCCAGCATAAAAAGGTGCCATTTGTTTGATATCAGTTTGATGAATTATTAATTTTATCACAGCTAAGATGACAGCTAATATTAGAACATTGAATTATTAATTTTCAAACTTGGCAATAAAAAAAAGGCAGCACAAACACAAACTGAGACACATTTTTAGGTGCGAGTTGACTTGCTCACTTAATCTGCTTGAGAAAACAGGACAGCAGAGACAGAGATTTAAGTCTCACCAACCAACTGCCTTAATCTTCAAACCTCTGGTTTTTCAGCCTTACTTGAGAGAGAGTATTCCCTGATTATTCTACAGAACTAAGTTTATTAGATATCATTCCCCTCCTGTGTTGTCAGCCAGAACAGCCTCTCTATTTAATTTTCTTGGCTGTGGATGTACTTCTTGGGAAAGTCAGGCCAAGGAATCATAGAATTATAGAATGGTTTGGGTTGGAAGGGACCTAAATGATCATCTAGTTACAACCAGGGACACCTCCCACTAGACCAGGTTGCTCAGTGCCTCATCCATCCTGGCCTTAAACACTTCCAGGGATTGAGGGGACATCCATNGTTTGCGAGGTAGACCGCGGGTTCCCCCTGAGCCTTCTCTACTCCAGGCTGAACAACCCCAACTCCTTCAGCCTGTCCTCAGAAGGGAGTTGCTGTAGCCCATTGATCATCTTTGTGGCCCTCCTCTCCATCAGCTGAATGTCCTTCATCTTTTCAGGGACCCAGAACTCCAGTTGGGGTTGAGTAGAGGAGCTGTAAGGAATAATAAATAACTTAGGTAGAGCAAACCTATTTTTTTAGCACTAGCAGGTAGAAAAATACAACTTATTTCTATGAAATAGTATTCAGTTTAGTCTTTTACTCTTCTTTCCTGCTGGTATTTTTTTTCACTGCTGTTTGTCACATGGACACAAGGTAAATAAGCCCTTTCGGGGCCTGTTTCCTTAAAACTCTTTCTCTGAGGTTTTTGCCTTAAGATCCAGCACAGGATTTATCTGGCTCCACTCCTGCCCTGCAGACTAATGCTAATTTTTCTTGTCAAATGCCTTCTTTGCAAATATTCTTCCTTCCCAACTCTCCAGATGAAGACAGGAGTTTAGAAGCCTTTCTCCTTCTAAGGCAAAATAGTCAACAAAATGTTTCCAAATGTCCCATTATGTTTTTTTGAGGAGCAGACACTAGATGCTGCCCCAGCACGTGAGCGAGGGTCTGAAAATGAGCACAACTTGTGTACAGCAGGGATGCTCAGACCAGTCGAGGTGGATTTTTGAGGACAACATTCCCAGACCAAAGAAGAGAAACAGCTGTCTGTCCCCAAGCCTCATTGGGAATTAATCCAGCTCAGAGCTGGATTAACTTCTATTTAAAAAAAAAAAAAAAAAAAAGGCCACAAACTTGTATTCCACTGCCACATATGGCGATTATTTAGACTACAAATATTAGGCAGGGCTAGATGGTTGGGTACCACAGACAGACTCAGTTAAATCACTTATTTTTATCCTGCTGACAAAGTGGGGTGGGGGGAGAAAAAGCATCTGTCACCCATCTGAGTTTGGAGAGAGACCATGTTACACCAAGAGGGTGCAAGAACATCACTGATGAGTTACATCGTTGTGATGAAGCCACTGATGAAGAGGTTAGTAGCCCATCAGTGGTTGGGATGAGTCTGCTCAGGACCATCCAGTGAGGAACATGCACACCTGTATGCTTGCAAAAGGGATGAAAGATGAGCCAAGGTGGGAGAAACCAGGATGCTGCACCCTGAGGGAAAGTTCTTTCTCCTCCAACAGTTGGATTAATGCTGTGCTGAAATTTAAGCAGCTGGTTAAAGTGGGAGCTAGAATACAGGTAGCCTTTAAAATACAGCTTGTATGGGGGGACTGAATGCATAAAACAAAGCTGCCTCCCATCCAGTGAAGCTGTTTTGTGCTTGGATGGATAGGGACTTATTCTGAGTTCATCTGAGAGCTGTTCCAGGGGCGGGATAGAATCATAGAACCATAGAATGGTTTGGGTTGGAAGGGACCTTAAAAATCATCTAGTTCCAAACCCCCTGCCATGGCCTGGGACACCTCCCACTAGACCAGGCCAGTCAATGCCTCATCCAGCCTGGCCTTAAACTACTTCAGAGAGGGGGCATCCACAACCTGTTCCAGTGTCTCACCACCTTCACAGGAAAGAACTTCTTTATTATCTCCAGCCTAAATCTCCCCTCTTCCAGTTTGCATCCATTACTCCTAGTCCTGCCATCCTGGACCCTATTAAAAAGTCCTACCCCAGCCTTTCTGTAGGCTTTGCAGGTACAGCTGCTACCTACAGCACAGGTGCAACATGAATTAAAGACAGCAACTGCAACAGATGGGTGAATACTTATAAAAAAATCCACAACATTGGCTGAAGATTTTGCTGTGAGTTCAGACACAAAACAAGAGGAGAAGTTCTAATCAATGGTCTCCCAAGGAATGGGGTATGTCCTCCAGTGTTGATCCTGGAGGGAGGTGGTTTAGATATGGCTCCTTCCTGATGTTCTTTTTTCCACCCACTTCTACTCTCATGGTTTCAAAAAAGCAACATTTGCTTTTCCATTCTTTTCCCCTTCTTGTTGCTGTTCACGCATCTGCCACGGGATGAGACGTGAGCCATGGTTGTGTTTCACTCACTCTTGTTTCACATACTTGTGCACAAGAAATCCTTTTTTATTCCCCTATGTAAAATCAGTAGAGTTTGAAATAGATTTAAAAAAACCACAAAAACACAACTAGTCACATCAGAATGAGTTTCAGGATCTGCCTCCCTGTGCTCAGAAAACGAATCCATGAAGATCCACTGTGGCTTTGGACGCTCTGGTGGGCACTAGATTACCAAAAATACCAATATCTGCCATCAAGAAAATGTTTCCCTGATGGATCCCAAAATCTTTTGGGGAGGATTCTCCTCTGTCTGGTCTAAATGAAAAGGAAGAGCTGTAAAGAATTAAAAGATAATCCACCCTCACCACCTTTTAAAGGTGATTCTTAGCGAGTGGGTTTGATTTTCTCTGGTTTCACACATTGCTGGTTATGTTGCCTATTATAAAGGATTCAGTAAGACACACTTTCTCCCAGTGGTATTTTATTTTGACACGTCTCAAATGAAAATGCAGCTCATTATTTTATACAGAATTCAAATATGTTGTCACCTGGTCCTCCTGCATTAAAATATGCTTCATTTGTATATAAAACCGCCCCAAAAACCAGACAGAATGAGTCTGTAATCAACCTATTTAGTAATTTACTTATTTAATTTGGTGGTCCAAAAATGTGGCAAATGTCAAGGTTTGTCCTTTTTTTTTAAAGTGTCTTTGTGATCAGAATTCAAGTGTTCCCTGATCTGGTCCTGTTGTACTCTTCATGGTTTGGCTCTCAAGAGGCATGTTTAAATTGTCATCAATGTAGCAAAAGTTTTCAGGAGGAAAAAAAATCCCAAAACCTTGTTTATTTGAGTTTTAAAAATATTATTATACTCTGTAAAACACCATATATCAATGCCCGAGGGACAGGGGAGCCTTTTCAAATCAGTCAAAAGCTGAAACCTTGTACAGGATGCAAATTAGGAGCTTGATTAGGCAAACTGGTGTGAAGACTGTTTCTGGTGAAGTTTCTGTAGGCACAGCAGCAATTAATGTGGGGCCAGCTCAGCAGATCTGTTGTGAACACTTTTGCTGCTTCCCTTTCTGCAACATTCCTACAGAAAACATGAAGTTCTGGCCCAGGTGGGTGTGCCAGTCTGTTGAGATTACCTGAACCAGAAGGTGTTTTAAATTATGGAAACCACAAGAGATCAATACTTCTCAAAACATCTCTGGCACATTAAAAAGACATTTTTTCCTTTTTTTTTTTATTTTTCAATAGAATATATATATATGTATTATTTTATTTTTTGAAATGTTTCAACAGTATCCAATCCACATCTGAAAAAGGAATCCCTTTAAGGTTTTGATTAACCAGAGCTACCATCTGAGAGGTGGCCTCTGATGTGCACGCTTTAATTTCAGTCTTGGAACAGGCTGCAGAGGCTGGATTTGAAGTTTGAATTTTGTTTCATTTGCAGGAGAACGGAGGAGCTGGCAAGCTGAGACACTACCAGTGCTTTGTGGAAGCCGACATATGAGTTTGTT
>VZTY01025651.1:376112-394164 GCA_013400935.1 Turnix velox
GGAGTTGGGGTTGTTCAGCCTGGAGAAGAGAAGGCTCAGAGGGGACCTCATAGTAACTTCTCAGTACCTGAGGGGGTCCTACAGAAAGGCAGGGGAAGGAATTTTTAACATAATATCGGATGGGAGGACTAGAAACAATGGATATAAATTAGAGGGGGATAGATTTAGACTAGACATAAGAAAGAAATTCTTTACAGTGAGAGTGGTGAAATACTGGAACAGGTTGCCCAGAGAGGTTGTGGATGCCCCCTCTCTGGAGGTGTTCAAGACTAGGTTGGACAGGGCACTGGGCAGCCTGGTCTAGTGGGAGGAGTCCCTGCCTATGGCAGGGGGGTTGGAACTCGATGATCTTTAAGGTCCCTTCCAACCCAAACTATTCTATGATTCTATGATAGGAAGGACAACAGGTGGAAATTTCTATTTGAGTATGTGAACATCTGAGAAGAGGAAAGGCAGAATATCTGCTGTGAGTAAGCAGTAGGAATTTATTTATATGATGGTAAAGGAAATGCACAAACAATGAGGAAATATGCATGCAACAGTGATGTGAAATCATTTCTTCTTGATTTCTGAATGGATCAGGGTAAGCCAGCTTGGTGCTGCAGAAGGAAAAGGGTAAGAGAATGAAGACTGCCAGGAAAAAAAATTCCATTAAAGAATTTCTCTTCTTCTGGGCTGAATAAAGAAGAGTAAAAGTATTCCTGCAGAAAATGAATTATGTGGTTATTTTTAATGTGGTGTGAGAATGAAGGAAAGAGGAACTGCAGGGAGAGACAATGAGGAATGGTAAGAGGAGTTTAGGCTGGGATGGGGCTTCACAAGGCCATGATGAAAGAGGAAGTGGAGGAAAAACATAGGGAGCCATTAACATCAGCCACGTAGTAAAGTTTCCTACAGTTTCATTCATTTAGAACAGCTGAAAGTTTCCTTTAGATATGAAGGAACAACATTCTTTTCCTCATAGAAGAATGGAATGGGTTGGGTTGGAAGAGACCTTAAAGATCATCTAGTTCCAACCCCCTGCCACAGGCAGGGACACCTCCCACTAAATCAGGTTGCTCAGTGCCTCATCCAGCCTGGCCTTAAACACCTCCAGGGATTGAGGGGGCATCCACAATCTCTCTGGGCAACCTGTTACAGTGCTTCACCTCCCTAACAGGAAAGAGCTTTTGTCTTCTCTCCAGCCTAAATCTCCCTTTTTCCAATTTTCATCCATTACTCCATCTTGGTTGGAAAGAACCTTGTAGACTTCCTCCATGCCTCTTTCCAAGGACAATGAAAGCAAGAGAAGAGGCACAGATTATGAAAATTTTCCTTTCCTTTACGTACATTTGTTCTCTTTTTTTTTTTTTCCTCCTTTCTTTTGCAGTTGTGAATGTTTTGAGAATTCATCATCTTCCCAGGTTGACAGCAAGACCCTCATGATCCAGCTGTGAGTCATGGTTCCCAGCTGGGTGCCTCTTCAGAGGGACAAGGAGCTCAGATGCACTCTTGATCATCCACCAGGTCGGGCCAGGAACATCTGGCTGCTCCTTCCCCTGCTTCAGACAGTCCTGAGGAGAAACAAGACAGGCAAGTAGGAATATGAAAGGCAAAGGATCAACGGGCCATGTTGTATTAGCCAATTTAAATAATTCTTCTTGGCTGTGGAAACACTCTTCCCATCCAAAGTTTCTTTTTTTTCTCCTGTCTTTTTTTTTTTCTTTCCTTTATTCTTTCATTTTCCTTCCTTTGTTAATTTCCAGTTATTTTCGTTCCTTTTTTCTTCCCTTTTTTAATTCTTTTTTTCCTATTCTTTTTTCTTCTCTTTTTTCTTTTCTCTTTCCTTTTATTTTCTTCCCTTTTTTCTTTCTTTTGTCCTACCCTTTTTTCTTTCCTTTTATTTTTTACTTAACTTTTTTCCTTTCCTTTTGTCCTTTCCTTTTTTTTCCCTTTATTATTTCCTTTTTTTCTTTCCTTTATTATCTATTCTCTTTCCTTTTATTTCCCATCAGATAGGATCATGTTTTTCTTTCCTATTTTCTTTTCTTTTGTTTGTTGTTGTTGTTGATTTTGTTTTTGGTTTTTTCTCCTTTCCTTCCCTTCCCTTCCCTTTTATTCCTTCCTTTTTTCTTTCCTTTAATTTTTTCCTTTCCCTCCCCTTTTTTCTATCCTTTTCTCCCCTTTTTTATATTTTTTTTCCTCCTATTTTCTTTCATCTTTTCCTTAACATTTTTCCTTTCTTTTTGTCTTTCCCTTTTATTCTTTCCTTTTTTTTTTTTTCTTCTTTCTTTTATTTCTCCCCCCATCAGACAGGAAGAAGTTTCCCTTTCCTATTTTATTTCCTTTTTTTTTTTCTGTTTCCTTTTCTTTTTTCTTTCCTTTCCTCTCTTATCTTCTTTCTGGTTTTTTTTCCCCTCCTCATACAGAAACAATTTACTTCCACTTCTGCACAGGTTTGTTGGCCAAGGGGCTGCTCTCCCTTTTGCCCTTCACACACCACTGATCTTACAAAGTGCTGCAAGGACCCAACTTTCCTGAACAGCAAAATCAAAATACACACAAGGAGAAGGGGATTATTACATTTATAATCACACAAAAAAACCCCTATTTTTTTTTCCTGTGCTATTGCCTGCTCCCAGCTTCCTGCCCTACTGCTCTGTCTGTAGCTGTTGAGCTGAAGCACCCAAAGGATAGCTCTGAAGCAGGAAGGCAGCTCAATCTGCAGGATGGGTTTTTCCACTTTCTTTCTCATCCTCCACAAGATAGTTCGCGTTCCTCCGGATTTCACTGCTATTTCCCCATCTCTACTTCAGAGCCAAGGGTGGATGAATGCCTCATTCAGCCTCTTCAGTCCACTCTAGTTCTATTTTAGTTTGAGGAGCCTCTGCTACTTCTCTAGATGGGAGCACTTCATGCCAATAACTCAATCTTGCTGTAAAATTTAGGCTTCTCAAGCTGAAAAATAAGGGGAAGATAAAACTGCACTACACAGTGCAGGGAGCTGAGTCCTGCAGTCAGATCTAGTTGATAAATATATAGATCCTGGTGGCCACTTTCCTTTAGATGAGACATAACTGAGCATTTTCATGAATGAAAAGATGCACACTGAGTCAGAAATTCCTAAACTTCTTGGATGTTTGAAGTCTGAACTCTCTGTGTAGTCCATGAGGAAAAGTATGGGATCCTGCTGATGGATGTGGAGGAACACCTATCTAAAGACACCTACTTTCTGTTACTAATTTCTTTTTTCTTTCTTTCTTTTTAAAGAAAAACAGTTAAAAAATACTCTATGCAGTACTTTGAGGCATAAAGATGCAGCAGATCCCTCAGTTATTAAAAGCAAAACATCCTTTTGCATTCAGCATTTCCATTTTTAATCCATAAGGGAAAAAATCCTGAAGTTTTGCAATCAATTCAATTTTGCACTAATTTTTAATAGAGTTTTGCACCATTTTTTATGTAGTGTCTCCAAATGATTGATTTGCAAGCAATTAGTTTGTCTAAACCCATAAAAAAATTACCCCCTGTAGCATCCTGGCATGAGGTGGAAGCGGGGTGTGGGCTGAGGAGCAAATGGGGAGGAGATGTCATCTGCAATACCTCAACACTGAACAAAGCACCTTGCCACATCTTCAGTCACCCTTCTGATGAAATCATCATGGATTCTAAGCAGCCAGATGTTGGTATCATGATGCTAATTTAATAATGGTAAGACTGAATTTTTTTATTTGATTTTTTAAAACAATGTTGTCTCTGTGAGGATTTAGTAGGGTAGTCTCAATGTAGTCAAAAGACAAGAGCTACATCCCTCAAATCCAAATCTTTCTTCTTTGGTTGAAACTCAATCATTTCTCTCTGGACAAAGCATGAAATGGAAAGCTCACTCTGAACCTAAGAATATTATAATTCAAGTTAAATACAACTTCAGCTGCTTTAAAAAAAAAATCTTTTGAATTGATACATCCATGAAGCCTATGTCTATTTTTGTCTTGATAAAAGCATACTAGTAGATAAATCACAGAAAGTCAGGGGTTGGAAGGGACCTCAAGAGATCATCTAGTCCCATCTCCCTGCCAGAGCAGGAACATCCAGATCAGGTGCCATAGGAAGGCATCCAGGCAGGGTTTGAATGTCTCCAGGGAGGGAGACCCCATGCCCTCTCACAGACTGTTCCAGTATTCTGCCACAAAAAAACCCAACCCATTGCCCAAACCCCATAAAAGTCACAATAATGAAGTCTGAAAAGTAAAAGTCAGGTGATTCGGGTTCTTTTTTTAATGTACATTAATGTCATTTAAATCTGGTTTCAGCCAGATTTAATGTCTGATTTTCTCTTGATAAAGTCATGTTAGTAGTTAAATGATCTTAAGCGTAGTAAGTAACATTCAGGTGATCCAAATTCTTTTTTAAATCTGGTTTTAAATCTCTAATGACTCCTCAGTGATCTATGCAGATAGCACTGAGACTCTGAGCTTCACTCTGAGCTGGTATTTGTCCTCTTCCCCTGTGCCAAAACAAATCCTTCCCCTTTGTGTTTTCCTGTGGGCCATACTGGTCCAGAGGCCAAGGACTGTCAACCTTTCTCTTAACCCTGAAATCCTCTGCTCCAGTAGGGGAGAAGGAAAAAATGAGAAAACTCTGGCTATTCTTTGGTGGTTTAGTCATATGGGAAATGAGGCTGCCAAGCCCAGTCCCAGCAGCCCTGATTCTCTGTGTAAATAAGGACAAAAAGAGCTTTTAAAAATTATTATTGAATAGCTTTCTCATATATGTCTTTCACTTAAAAAAATGAGTTTGACAATTGCATCAGTCACTGCATTCACCCAGAGCATTTCTTCTTCATCCAGTTGGACATCTTAATTTACTTTTCTGCTTGAGAAATAATTGTCTCACCTATCTTAGGAGGTGTGAGAGGGTTTTCTCCTCCCCTTCCTTTCTAAATCCTGATGCATCAAGAGCAGAAGAGACTTTCTAGGATGTGCAATTTCTAATGATTTCTAAGCTATTATCCCCAAATCCTAATTAACCATTATTAATAATAATATGGCTTTTCTAGCGTGATGAGATACAGCAATGTGTGAAATCCCCATGTATCATGTGGTGTAAGTTTTCTTGCTTTACTTTTCCTCTTTTATTAGGGATTTCTGCCATATTACCAGGTTTTCACCCCAAGTGACAGGATTGAGCCCTGTATATTTTGCAAACTGCTGAAATGGAGTCATTGGATTTAGTTTTCTAATAATCAGACAGCCATATAACATGCCTGTACACGTCAGGAACTGAAGAGAGCAAATTTCTACACAGCGCCCTGTATTTCATGGATAGTGATAACCCACCCAAATCTAATTTAATCAAATATTTAAAGAGGTAATAATTAATTTTTAAAGAATTGAAGCGAACCGTAACTAGGAAGAAATGTTATTGTTTATTTTTAATGCCAGAACAGTATTCCTGATGCATTTTTAATATTTCATTAAGGCAGGAACTTTCATACTGTATTTTTTCAAGTTTTTTTATGTCTCACTTGTCCTTTTTTTTTTTTTTTCTTTCTTATCCCTTTCTTTTTTTTTTCCCCAAACAAAGGTGAAATATTGGAAGCAAACTTAAAGCCTGAACTGATGCATTCTTTGAGGACTTTTTGTCATAAGGAATTAAACACAAGCAGGAGTGTTTTTAAACAAGCCAAGTCACAGCACCTGGCTGGGAGTGAAGCAAGTGCTTCTTCTTTTAGCCTGTGAATGCATCCTTTCCACCAAATATTATTTTCTATTCTCTTTTTTTTTTTTTTTTGAGCCATTATTCATCATTCTAACTTTTTAGGAGAGGTGTTTAGCAAGAAACCTTTTAAAGCCCACCACTCCTTTTGCTTTTCAAAGCAATGAACTGTTCTCTCTTGGTCTTTTCTTTCTCTTTCCTTTTTTTTTGGTTTATTTTTGATGAAGTGTCTCTCACATTTGGAACCTTTTATACTCCAAGCCTGTTTATTGCACTCTGGCTCCAGCCCTAGTTAAAGGTGTGAACTACCAAAGTGGAAGGGGGGCACGGGCACATTAACACTGCTGTGCAAAACATCGCTTGACAGATGGATGCATGTTAAATGGATGTTTGGAGAAAGGTGTTTGCAATAAAAAAGCTTGAGTATGGCATCAGAGGAAGACCACACACCACTTTCCAGCTTCATTTCTATAATATTAAAGGGTCAAGCTTGCTTAGGTCCCCATGCTTTTATTACTGTCACACACTTTTCCCCATTACTCTCAACAGCTTTCATGGGAACGTGAAATATCAGGCTCCAAATATCATATTTAAATATGTAGATCTGAACACATTCATGCTTGATGGCCTTTGAAGGTCTCTTCCAAATCTATGATTCTGTGATATTTCATATAGAATTGTAGAATGGTGCCTCTGTTCTCTCACCCTCACCCTGACAAAGTTTTTTCTCCTATTTCTGTGGAACCTCCTGTGTTCCAGCTTGCACCCATTGCCCTGAGTCCTATCATTGGAGGTTGCTGAGAAGAGCCTCCATCCTCCTGACACTCACCCTTTACATATTTAGAGACATGAATGAGGTCTTTTGCAAATTAGATGTTATTTCATGGCCACATATTAGGCCTGAATATTTCTGCTGTAATCAGTGGGGCTGAGCCTGCTTGCAGGGAACTGGCCTCTTCTGTGGACACTCTCTGGATGAAACACATTTGTGGCTCTCAAAGAGAAGGGGAATGGAAAGATAATTAGTAGGAAAAAAGAAAAATATCAGAAGAGATATCAAATTCTCCATGTCTAGAGGTTGCTGTGTTCCAAACCTTGATTTATAATTGAATTACATTTAGGTATGCTCCTTGCCAGTGTAATAATTTGCAGCCATTTCAGCTAGGTAGGGAATATTTACCTTTTAAAGGAGTTAATATAAATCTTTACACGTGTGTATAGGAGAAAAGCATTTCCAACCATCAGAAAAACTACATGTCTTTGACCAACCATCTAGTGCAAGATGTTCCTCCTCACTGCAGCAGGGTTGGACAAGATGGAATATGAAGGTCCCTTCCTATGATATAATTGTAATTACAATTATAATTATGTATAATTTCATACATGCAAACTTGAGTGCAAAGGATGAGCACTACAAAAGATCCCCCCCAGGCCAAATTTAGTAAAAATAACACAACCTAAAAGTTGCCTCTGACTTGGCTAGTTTACTCTTAATTTTAAAATTCTACAGCCAGGATATTTTTTAAAAATTTAAGGCTGGTAACCATCTGCCATAAATGATGGAAATGGAACATAAATAAAATAGTACTTTCTGTATTTCAATAGCAAGCACATGCCAAATGTATCCATGGTCTCAGATGTCAGGAAGAAAAGCAAAGAAAGGAGTTGGTTTGGCCAGGACCTGCTTTGCTTTGTGTGTGTGGTGGATCTTCTTGGCTCTCCTGAATGAAGTTATGAAGCAAATTGTGAGGGAGCATCCTTAATGTCCCTGAAGAATTTAAAGAAGATCTTGACTTGAGCATGTTACAGTAGGTGTCATGCTGTGCCATTTGGTATAAAGCTATGATCAGTTTTATTCCACTGGCACGTTCAAACACCTAGTGGGAGATGCTGGGCACCAGTGCTCAAGATTTTATACAAGGTAACAGCTGCTTTGGTCAGGCAGCTAATTAAATGTGTTAATTTTCCATACAGCCACCAGTAGTGACAGCAGATCAGAGTGGGATTTTATGACATTTCAGGGTTCCCTTCTGTGATCACGATGGATTTCAGACACATCTTTCACATCCCTTCACTGCATGATGCTGCCTTTCCCCTTTGGAAGTGTCTTCAGTCTTGGATTCTCCAAACAGTCACAGAATCATAGAATGGTTTGGCTTGGAAGGAACCTTAGAGATCATCTAGTTTCAACTCCCCTAGACCTCCCACTAGACCAGCTTGCTCAATGCCTCATCCAGCCTGGTCTTATACACCTTTAGGGAGGGGGCATCCACAACCTTTCTGGGCAACCTGTTGCAGTGTCTCACCACCCTCACAGGAAATAACTTCTTTCCTCTCTCCAGCCCGAATCTCCCCTCTTCCAATTTGCATCTGTTACTCCTAGTCTTGCCATCACGTATCCTATTAGAAAGTCCTAAACCTGCCTTTAGGTATTGAGCTCCCTTTAGATATTGAGAAGCTACTCTGAGGTCTCCCCTGAGCCTTCTCCAGGCTAAACAACCCCAACTCCTTCAGCCTGTCCTCAGAAGGGAGGTGCTCCAGCCTTCTTATCATCTTTGTGACCCTCTTTGGGACCCGTTCCAACAGCTCAATGGCCTTCCTATATTGGGGGCTCCAGAACTGGACGCAGTAACTCCAGTTGGGGTCTCATCAGAGTTGAGTAGAGGGACAAAATCACCTCTCTTGACTTGCTGGTCATACTCCTCTTGATGCAGCCCAGGATTCTGTTGGCCTGGGCTGCAAGTGCACACACATGGGTCATGTTGAGTTTTTCATCCATTGGCACCCCCAAATCCTTCTCTTCAGGGCTGCACTCAATTGTAATGCTTTGGTAGCATTCACTGAATATTACCAGTTGTCCCAGTTTGAGCCTTGAAAAGCTATTTAGGCTTATTCCCACACTAATATGGGCTGGGAAATAATCCCTGTGGTCCCCAAGCTGTGACAGGTTGAAGTTTTGAAAAGAAGCTCTTAACCACCATCCTCTCAGCCCACACACCACACAAAACACTGATCTAGACCTTAATACATGAGTTTCTCTTGTCAAAAAGTCTTGGAGAAACCTAGGTAGACAATGTCCACCACTTGCTGTACATCTATTGAGCAGTCTCCCTGTAGAAGGTGATCCAGGTTTGTCAAGCATGATTTACCTTTGGTGACTCTGTGTCACAGCTCTTGATAATTCATTTGACTTTGGTATTTATTGAATCATAGAGAAAATTTTTCCTTGTTCTTGATAGTTTGTCTTGTGCAACATTACAAATTGCCAAATTTAACCTGTTCTGTATGTTGTTAAGTTCATAATATGATATTCATAAAATCATAGAGTTGGAAGGGACCTTCCAAGGCCATTTAGTGCCACTCCCTGCAGTGACCAGGGACATCCTGCACTAGCTCAGGTTGCTCAGAGCCTCAGCAAGCCTGGCCTTGGATGTCTCCAGGGATGAGGCTTCCACCACCTCTCTGGGCAATCTTTTCCAGTGTCTCACCACCCTCATGGTCAAGGACTTCATCTTAATGTCTCATCTAACCTTGCCTTGCTCTAGTTTCAAACCATTGCCTTTTGTCCTGTCGCTCCAAACAGCCCCTCCCTTTTCTGAGCCCTTTTAAATACTCAGCAGCAATAATAACACAAATGCATCCAGAAAGTGAAGGTAAATTGTGAAAAACTGTCAAAAAGGTCTAGAAGAGCATGTTCAGAAGCAACTGACTGACAAAGGCACAGATTGACTAATGAACTGAACAAGTTTTCCTGCCCACCAAATCTGTAAGACAGTGTGAAGGAATGTAAAAGACCAAGTTAGGCACGTAATGACTGCCCAAAAATGAGTCACACTCCCACACATTTGGCTCACAATTTGGGATGTTAGTTTTTTACTTGATTGGGTAGCCACTAAAAGTACGTGGTAAGTTTTTGTTTCAATTCGATCTGTCACTTTTTCTTTGATGGGTGACAATGATTTTGTGACAGATGTCACATTGTCTCGCATCATTCACAACGCATTAAGTCGTGCTCCATCCCATCACTTCTCAAGGCAACAAAGCTATTCAAGGTGACGTGACAGGATGAGATGTAACACAGCTCAACAGCTGAAAAAACAGAGCAAAAGTTTTGGAGGTGTGACACAGACTCCCAAAATTACATTGTAGTGACTCTCACAAAGAACTTAGAAGCTGAGTTTTCAATACCAGCCAGTTGAATGATGTATTTTTAAGCTGGTGAGCTCTGACTTACACCATGTAGAGAAGTGTTGAGTAGCTACCTTAAACCTGATAGCAATAAACTCCATGATACCAGTGAGTTGTACATGGAAAACTTTCTGCAAAGGGTGATCCTTCTGACTGAAATGTGACTGTAACTGTGTCTGACCTGAAAGGCTGCAGAACTGTGAATGATTTAGAGGATTTAAAACTTCTAAAACCTCAGGAGATGTCCTAAGCAGAGATCATCACAAGAAGCCAAGGTTGTTCTAGATGTGATCTCGTAGGGTAATTTAAATAATGATGGTTAAAATTTTTATGAGCTCTACTTTTTTTTTTTTTTTTTTAATGAAGAGTATCTCCCTTGCTGTCTTTTGACTATTTTTTTTAACCATTTCCTAAGATAACTCCTGAAAAGGTGCTCATTCCTCCTTATTTGAAACTGAGCCTTTTAAAATACTTTAAAACAGTTTTGGGGACATGCACTCCAATGAACATAACCTGGCTTCAGTGGGAGCAACTGGTTTAGTTTAACCTGAAGAACAGAATGGGAAATTTGGGCTCTTTTGCTTGTCAGAACTAAGAAAGCCCAGAAACTTCAGCCACCAGCTTTTAGAAGTGTTTCTAACCACTGGACATTGCAAATGAGGCCAACAGGTTGATACTAATAACCAAAAGACCACTTGTCATTCTGAAGCCAAACAGAAAGTTTGACTTTGTTAACAGGAAATCCTGGTGAAAAAGGAGTGGTAAGGAAGTTTTGAAAAACTAACTTCCTGCATATTTTCTGTTATTCCTTAAGCCTGATTTTTCCCCCTGCTAATTGTCTTGGAAGTTATCCTTGATGTTTGGAGTTTCCATTATCATAGAATAGTTTAGGTTGGAAGGGAGGGACCTTAAAGATCATCTAGTTCCAACCCCCCTGCATTGCTGAAGCAGCTGAGAACTAAGCTGAGTAACACCCCCCCACACCCTCCTTTGTGATATTTTCCAACAAAAAAAAAACCAAAACCCTGCTATTCTCTACCTTTCTCTTCCAAGTACCTTGAGGTAATTTACAGACTGAATATCTTGAGATTCTTCCACCTTTGCTGCACGTACTTGTATAAATTCTCACTTTATTACCATAGATGTTAGAAATCACTGCTGCAACTCAGGTGTGAAGAAAAAGGTGGCTGTTCTTAATTTTTGGGATTTAGGGGTAGGCAGGAAGAAACTCAAACCAAAGGTGCCCAGACAGGTTGTGGATGTCACCTCCCTGGAGTTTTTAAGTCCAGGATGGATGAGCCATTGAGCAACCTGGTCTAGTGGGAGGTGGGTTCAACTAGATGATGTTTAAGATCCCTTCCAACCCAAACCACTTTATGATTCTATTTACCTACTAAAGAAATAACATCTGTACCAGCCCCCCGTGCAAGTGCATCACTGCTGCTATAAACCAGACACCACCACTTTGGTGACATTCACTGGTGCTGTACGTTGACAAGCACCCCCCCCTCCAACACCACCTCCATTTAATTTACTACATATGGTCCCCACGTCTCCATAGCTACTCGGCCCAATTCATTATTCATTAAATAAAAAGTGATGAATTTACTCAAATATTGCAGCCACATGGCCGACACAAATGCATTCTAATATTATTAACACGTTGCCAACTTGCAACTCTTCGGAGCCTGAGTAAATGTTTTGACAAGAAGAGGCAGCAAGAACAAATAAGTAGTAGCAGCCTAGATGAAGTTCAGCCATAGTTTTAACAGCTTTAAAGTCTTAACAGTGTTTTCACTGGGGCAGTACCAGATAAATTGCTCTTATGTGTGCATACGAGAGCCTAAAATTCCTTTGAAAGTTTATAATTTCTCATGGGAAAATGCAACATAAAAGTGACTTCTTTCTCGTGGAAAAACAACACCCTCCTTCCCCCTCAACCTTCACTGTTGGGAATTTCAAACTTTGTGCATTTTTTCCCGGTGATTCTTTGTCCACCCAAGGGACAGGCGTTTACAACATGATTTACTTTCAGCTTGTCTCTGTAAATCATTGTAATACCTAGTTTAAAGAAAAAAATAGAATCATGAAATGGTTTGAGTTGGAAAGGACCATAAAGATCATCTAGTTCCAACCCCCCTGCCACAGCCAGGGACACCTCCCACTACACCAGGTTGCTCAATGCCTCATCCAGCCTGGCCTTAAACACCTCCAGGGAGAAATTCGCCCTGACCCAGGGTTAAGCATAGCACCCTTCTTAACATAGCAAATTCCTTCTCAAAATGAGGATAAAACCCTAAAATATATATATGATACATTTTATATACATACATATATAAATCAAGCAGCACTCTCAAGTTGGAAGAACTTTTCTATGACTCCAAGTGGAAAACCTTCTGTTTCAGGAGGGTAATGCTGACATGAAGAGATAAACAAAATAAATACATTTTACAAGAATTTTAGATACATTTTTGTAGCTAGAGGTTGCAGTGTTTACTGGGAAATATCTATTTAGCTGTATTTACTTACAGTCAAATATATATACAATGTATGGAGCAGAAAAACTTATCTTGATTGCAGGCTTCTGGGTAAAAATGGAAGACAAATTATTTAATTTTCAGACTAAGGCAGTATTTTTTTTCCCTACACTTTTTAAGGCCTGTTGTTGTCACTGTTGTTGTAAAGGCTTAAGAGTGTTGTCTCAGATTAGGTGCCTTAAGTGTAGACTGTCATAAAAAAAGGCTGGAAACCTGTAGAGCCTTTCAGCCTCACTTTTTGAGAGTGCTGCTAATATCAAGGCTCATTCAGTTTTACATTAGAACTTGATGACTTGCACATTGGTTGAACCTTCACCTTTTACAACCTTAATGGGGATTTATTAGCTATTTCACAGTGTGTAAATTTGAATCTAGGTCAGATGAGGAAGAAAAATAGGGCAAATCTGGGCCTTAAGTATAACCTGCATATAATATATCAGGAGTTTAAAAAAAAAATAAAAAAGGTGCAATATTAAACAGATGATTAAAAGTGTCTCGAGCAGTCAGAGTTTGAAAAAAGAGTTTGATAAATTAGGGGTGCACAGAGGGTTTTTTTAATTATTTTTTTTTTATGAGTTCAAACTCAGGTGACTGGTGAAAGTCTGGTTTCCACACAAGTTCAGCAGATTAAGGAGTTAAAATAGCTTGTTAACCTGTTTCTGCTAACTGCTCGCAGGAGGAAATGTAATACAGGTGGGTTTGATATTCAGAAGATTAAAGCTTTTGTCTACCATCAAATGTTCCCCACATTAAAGCCCTTTTAATGAGCTATTGGAAGATAATGAATGTAAGCCTCTAATTCACTGCAGAAGAGACAGCCTGACCCTGCTTTGACCCCTGCTGCAGCCAGGTATCTCAACCAACGTGTTGGCCACACTTAGAGCAGAAGAATGTGATGGCTACTACCTGCCACCACCCTCATCTGCTGAAAATACATCTGGCTTTAGGTGCTTCAGGTTGGAAGCTTTGCACCCTGGAAGTCTGACATAGAATCATAGAATGGTTCAGGTTGGAAGGAACCTTCAAGATCATCTAGTTCCAACCCCCCTGCCATGGGCAGGGACAACTCTCATTAGACCAGGTTGCTCAGTGCCTCATCCAGCCTGGCCTTAAACACCTCCAGGGAGAGGGCATCCACTATTTCTCTGGGCAACTATCTGGACATCAGATATTCCCCATATGGGCCCCCACTCCCCCCATCCCGTCCCATCCCATCCCATCCCATTCCATCCCATTCCATTCCATCCCATCTCTTCTGGGAAGACTTTTTGGATGTAAAAATTACAATTAAGAAAATAGGACAACTGTCATGAGATTTTTTTACAGCACATGGGGGGAAATGGCTACAAATCACTGCCATTGCCCAGTTATCATTCATCCTGATGCTCAAGAAGCATCTGAGGGATGCTCAGAAAGTCCATAAAAGGAGTGAAGAAAGGTTGGAAAGCTCCTTCTGTTTCATTTGGTGTTGTCCTTAATGGATCCACCTCTTAAGGTGAGGGACGCTGTGGGGCTTAATTATCCTTAATGGAACGAGTTCCAAAATAAAAATAAAACAAAGATCCTGAAAGGTTCTCCAAACCAGATTTATTTTGGCATGAGTACGCAGGAAACTATGTACTGTAGCAAGTTTTAAACACTGTATTTGGACACTAATTCTCAACTGCCGTCATCAGTTTGCTGACAGCCATCTGCTTGGACCCTGCTCCTTCCTCCCGCTCAGCGCCGCTGAAGTAAAATATTGACAGAAACAACTTCTGCAGCAAAAAAAGTGGAAAAGTTAATAACCCAACTGGAGTCACCCGGGGTTTTGTCTGTCTCTGATCTTCTGCAGCCCTCACTACATTTTTCTTTTACTTCTGCCTCGATTTAGGAGTGGCCCACCTGGTTTAAAGATGGGGGTTGTGGAGACGGCTGTCTTGAGATGACACAGGTTGCTGAGAAGGAAGTGCCTGCTGGATGGTTCTTGTGGCTTTATTCTCAGATGAAATAGATATGCTCCTGCAGAAGCTGGCACTCCAGGAGGTGTGCTTTCAGCCAGAGCAAAGAGAAAAAGTTATAGAATCAGGGAGTTGGGAGGGACCTTCCAAGACCATCTAGTCCAACACCATGCAGTGAGCAGGGGACATCCTGCCCTGCACTAGGTCAGGTTGCTCAGAGACTCAGCAAGCCCAGCCTTAATCCACCACCTCCTCTGGTCAGAGAATCACAGAATATCAGGGATTGGAAGTGACCTCAAAAGATCATCTAGTCAAATCCCCTTGCTAGAGCAGGAACACCCAGATCAGGTCACACAGGAATGCATCCAGGTGAGCTTTGAATGTCTCCAGAGAAGGAGACCCCACACCCTCTCTGGGCAGCCTGTGCCACTGTTCTTTCACCCTCACTTTGACAAAGTTTTTTCTTATATTTCTGTGGAACCTCCTGTGTTCCAGCTTGCATCCATTGCCCCTTCTCCTGTCATTGAGGAGAGCCTGGCTCCATCCTTTCCCTTTACAAATTTATAGGCCTTAATGAGGTCACTCCTCAATCTCTTCCAGGCTTCTCAATGGCTAAACCTTTGTCCAGTGTCTCACCACCCTGATGGGCAAGAACTTCTTTTTCCTGTCTGACCTAACCCTGCTCTGCTCTAGTTTGAAACCACTGCCCCTCATCCTGTGGCATCAAGCCCTGGCAAACAGCCCCCCTTCAGTTTTCCTGTAGCCCCTTCAGGCACTGGGAGGTCTCCCTGCAGCCTTCTCTTCTCCATGTGTGTCCAGCACGTGGTGTGTGATTTTCCCCACCTTAATGAGTCTGAGCTGTTCCAGTTGAGCACCACAAAGCAAGCTCTACCTTCAGCCCTTTGCATGGAATGTCATTAAAGCTCCTGAACAGGTCACAGGGCAACGTTCAATATAAAAAAACTTGGCCACTAATTATTTCCAAAAGAAAAGTGAACAATCCATTCACATCACACACACACACACATCCAGATATACGTTCATGTAAATAATTTATTTATCATACCCATTTATAATACATGAATCTTTTATTGTTTATGGTGATACCATTGCTGTTTTGCAGATTTACATCTCTTATTAAATTCCCCACACAACGAAATGCAGCTCTATAGAAATCTATAGCCCTGCAAACTGATTCAAGGCTGCTAATCCAAGGGGTCTCATCTCTTTGCAATATTCTTTTCTAAATTGGGCCATTACACCCTGCAAATCAACTTGCAATGAAAGGTAATTTCTTTTCATTCTCCTGCAGCTTCATGGGAGAAAGAAAGTATCTGTCCCCCAACAGTTGGCTCCCTACAACTCACATGAACCAGTGGATAATCCCACTCTGCACAAAAGGAATGGTTTTCTCCCTTAAGGATTTCTTAGGATGAAAGGTAAGAGTTCACTAAGCAAATAAAAGTCATTTTAAACACCTTGCCCCATGTGTGGTGAGGGTGGCTTACCCCCCTTCTAGGTCTACCTTGCAGGTTGTCTTTTATGGTCTATCACTGGAGGTTCTGAGGCATCCCCTGAAAGCCACAGGCATGAACCACTTAAAGAGATTAAGATGTGATTAGAAGAGGCAGGAGGAAGTGCTCCTGTTTATCTTGTGCACATTCTTCTGCAAGTCCAGCCAGTAGCATCTCCTGCACAGGTCCATGACTTCTCAGAACTCATAGAAGTTTCCAGGAGGTGTCCCTTTGCATGACAGGAGGACCAGAACTAGATGATCTCAAGGTCTCTTCCAATCCAAGCCAGTTTATGATCCAATGACTCTGTGATTTTGGACATAAAAATAAAAAAATTAAAAAAAAAGAAACCTTTTCAGTATCTTAGAAAGAAGTCCAGCTACAGAAGACACTATTGGCTGTTGTGATGTGGTGGTACTGGAGAGATCTGGACACTTCTCCATCACTTAAAGCCTGTCATGAATCAATACATGCTCCCACCAGCCTGGCACATCATCAGCGTGGTTCCTCTACAGCAAAAAGACATGTCAACATCTGATGCCACCAACACCTGCTGGGGTAATTCCCTGCTACAAAAGCAGGAGCACAAGCATCAGAAAAGCTACAAAAGAGGAGGAAAATTGGTAAAGGTATTTTCAATATGTATTTCCCACTGAAGCCTAATATCATAACACAGATTTCTAACTCATGGAATCACAGAATGGTTTGGGTTGGAAGGGACCTTAAAGATCATCTAGTTCCAAGCCCCCTGCCATGGGCAGTTACGCCTCCTGCTAGACCAGTTTGCTCAGTGCCTCATCCAGCCTGGCCTCAAATAACTCCAGGGATTGAGGGGGCCGCTCTGGGCAACCTCTTCCAGTGTCTCACCACCCTCACAGAAGAGAACTTCTTTCTTAGATCCAGCCTACATCTCCCCTCTTCCAATTTGCACCCACTAGTCCTTCTATCACATATCCTATTAAAAAATGCTACCCCAGCATTTCTGTAGCCCCCTTCAGGTACTGAGAAGTCCCCCCTTCAATGCCAGCATTAAGTCAAGTGGGGCTTCAAAGCTCACAGTGGACATTATTGAAGAACCTACAAGATTTCTACCAGTTAAATCTCATGAAGGAGACCATCTATTTTGCTCAACCAACCAAACTCTCCTCCCTGACAAGCAAAGGCTGCTCTGCAGAGCCCTATCTAATTGTAAGGTCACACCTTCCTTTAATGAGTTTCCTAAGAAGTTTACAGCAAGCTTCCTCAGCAACTCAGGTAGAGTTTCATTGATCTCCAGCCAGGGCTGTCACTGGGAGAGGATGGGGTTCCAATTTCTGATTAATGAAAATTATAATTATGTACAGATAACAGAGAAAAAGAGAGAGAGAAGGAGAGATTTTGCCATGTTACTTTAAACAAAGAAGAGTTAAGGCCTTATCTCAGCTGTGCATTGGCCCTGCAATACGAAATGGTCATGCAAAATTAATTTTTAATGTGTTCAATTTATATTAAAAATTTCTGCAAGTGTGTGAATTTTTTTTTTCCTCTAATGCTGGAGTGCTACTTCATTTACAATATTCCCTGAAGGTGGGTTTTTGGATTTTTTTTTTTTTCTTTTTTCTTATAAAAGAGACCCTTAAACTGAAGCCATTTTAAGGGTTTTATGAGACATTATGTGAGCTTTCATATGCAAGTTAGTTGTTAAGTACCAGATATTATATTCTGTAATATGCTTAAGTGATATTAGAGGCTGTATATAGCCTGCAGTAATGGCTATTGCTGCTTTTTTTTAATTTATCAAGAAAATGTTGCTTAAATAAGGAGCAAATCAGTGCTTGGGTGTAGAAATTCTAAATGTAAAGGAAGTGACAGTATTGATGGGAGATACTTTGCTCTTTCAGCTTCACTAAAGGTCTCCTTTCTTCTGCTCTTAGTGACATACATAGCAAGTCCTGTAGATGCTGTGCTGGAGATAGGCTAAAAGGGAAGTTTCTCTGAACATAAGCAAACAGTCTAAAACCATTGCTCCTCAAAATTTTATGAGAACTGGAGTTTATTTTGGATGATTCCTGGCATTCAAATGAAATAGCATCTCACATATAGACTTGCATGAGAGAAGTATTTGAATGCTCAGCATGCAATGGGATGTGTTGTTGAAAAAGCTTTAAAAAGAACAACAAAGGAAAAAAAAAAAAAA
>VZTY01025651.1:396225-410715 GCA_013400935.1 Turnix velox
GCAATATTCCAGGTGGGGTCTCATCAGTGCCGAGTAGAGGAGAGAATAATAGACTGGTTTGGGTTGGAAGAGACCTCAAAGCTCATCTGGTTCCAATGCCCTGCCATGGGGACACCTAGTAGACCAGGTTGCTCAAGGTCTCATCAAAATCCCTATAATCCATACCCACATGAACAAGTATCAGTGCTGCCAAGTCTATCCAAGTTTTCCCCTTTCTAGGTCAAATCCATAGGCAGCTGGAACTCAAGAATAACAGAGGAAAAAAGAAACAAAACCAGACCATGAGACAAAAGCACTAATAAGTATAATCATAGTGTTGGAAGGGACCTTCCAAGGACATCTAGTCCAACCCCCTGCAGTGAGCAGGGACATCCTGCACTAGATCAGGTTCCTCAGAGCCTCAGCAACCCTGGCCTTGGATGTCTCCAGGCATTGATATGGCCTCCATCACCTCACTAGCCAACCTAAAAGGACCAATACCCATGTTCTCTCCTCATAATGACCTCCCAGCATTAGTCTGTCCTGCTGCAAACCCTCTTCTCCAGCCACTCTGGAACTCTGACCTCGGGAACTAAATTTTATGCAAATTAAAGCTCTTAGCAATTCAACTCTTTCCTTCAACAATATCATGGGAAGTAGGTTTCCTGTTAATGTCCACGTTGTCAAAGGGCAATGAGGCTTTTCTGGAGTCACCAGTATTGGTTCTGCCACATAGAGCTTGAACTGGTTTCACCCCTGACAGGCAACAGAGCATCTGCTTCTCTTCTCCTTCTCACCCCCTTTGCACACACACAACAAAACCTCACTGTATTAATAGAATATTTTCTTGTTCTTCACCTGATGAATCTCTGGTTCTCTGTGCCTGTTTTGGATGCATCATCTGCTGGAGGCCACAGGAAAGGTGGGGAGGGGCTGTTTGCCAGGGCAGGGAGCCATAGGATGAGGGCCAGTGATTTGAAACTAGAGCAGGGAAGGGTTAGATGAGACATGAGGAAGAAGTTCTTGCTCATGTGGGTGGTGAGACACTGGCCCAAGTTGCCCAGAGAGGTGGTGGAAGCCACATCTAGCCTGTAGACACTCATGGTCAGGCTTGCTGAGGCTCTGACAACCTCATCTAGTGCAGGATGTCCCTGTCACTGCAGGGGGTGGTACTAGATGGCTTTGGAAGGTCCCTTCCAACCCTCTGATCCATGTGTGCCCATCTGAGTACATGCTCCACATGTGCACCAGTGAGACAGTGGAACAGGTTGCTCAGAGAGGTTGTGAATGTCCCCTCAGTCTCTGGAGGTGTTTAAGGCCAGGCTGGATGAGGCACTGAGCAACCTGGTGTAGTGGGAGGTGTCCTTGCCCATGGCAGAGGGGTTGGAACTCTATCATCTTTAAGGTCCTTTCCAACCCAAAGCATTCTATGATGACAAGGAAGCAGATGTTTATATATAGACAGTGTATTACAAATTTAAATTGACACAGGAACATAAATCTGAATAAATCACAGCTAAGCTGCAGCTTAAAATAAACATTCTGAGGGGGGGAAAAAAATAATAAAAAAGCAAATAAGCTCTTTTATTTTTTCTCTATTTTTTTCTTTTGGCAGAATGTTTATTTATTTAACAACAGCCATGCAAGTTGCTTACAGTTCCTACAAATGTTTTATCTCTTCTTCCTCCGCACCTGTCCCCAAGTGAATAGAGCCACATCTGTCTCATCTTGGCATAACAAGCACACATCTACATCTGTGAAAGATGATTCCATTTATTTTTTTTTTCCTTTTATATTTTTTTTGTTTTTCTTGAAGGAAATGCTGTCTACTTTTACACTCCTGCAGCCTGCAAGGGAATTGTTGCACAATGGGTTTTGTGTCTTGTGTGAAGGCTGCTCCACGGTGGATGGGACCTTTGGGAATGAGACAACAAAAGTCAGGCCTTGCTTCAAGCAAAGAGATTGCCAGATAAAGATATAAATATATTTTCACAGAATGACAGAATCATAGAATGGCTTGGGTTGGAAGGGACCTTAAAAGCCATCTAGTTCCAAACCCCCAGCCATGTGAGGGACACCTCCCACTACACCAGGTTGCTCTTTGCTTCATCCAGCCTGGCTTTGAACACCCCCAGGGATGGGGCATCCACAACTTCTCTGGGCAACCTGTTCCACTGTCCCACCACCCTCAAGGCAAAAAATATCTTATAGTTTTCTACTAAAATGTATGACATAAGACAATGGGCTTCCTGTTCAATACAAGGTGGGGTTTGGATCTTTTTCCTGAGATCTCACACTCCAATGTCCTGTTTTACCCCTTCCAAAGATCATGAGTGTTGGTAGCTCCAGACTGAGCCAGGATGTGGGAGGATCTTTTAGGAGAAACCATGGCCAAGCAACTTGCAGTAGTGGCACACGATGTGTGAAGTCCTCTGGTCCTCCAGGAAAACTCATGATTCTTGCTTGGGGTTCAACCCTAGTGTCAAGTAGTGACACTGGGCTCTTGGCTGAGTGCAGCCACGTTCTGCTGCAGTCATGTCATTAATGAGATTCAGCAGCTCATTAAATAAATGAAGAGGTGAGCTTTGGCTGATATAGTTAAGGGTTTAATGAGGTAAAATAGTGAAATAGAAAAAAAACCCACTCGCTGACTGCATCACTGGTGACACTGAACTGATGAGCAGCCATTGTGTCACACACTACTTTTATGGGCTAAGTTATCAAAGCTGAAATAAAAAGAAAGGAAAGGTGAAGTGTCCTGAAGATCTTCTTCCATTGTTGTTATTTCCTTCACTGTTAAAACCCCCCAGCACAAAGCAGCTCTTGCAGTGATGTCCTGGAAGCAATAGGGGGATCCATCCAGGAAAGTTTGCTCTGAAGAACCAAGAAACACCAGCTTCTCACCTGGAGGGATCACCCAGGGACAACCTTCACCATGTTAGAGGACCTCCACTATCTGGTACAGATCATGTGGTGCCTTGTGTCAACATGTGTGTGTCTGCTGGCTGACCAGATCACACAGAATTTTCAACTTGTACGGGTGGAAGAGAAATGTCAATGAAAAATGAGGCCTGGAAATAGAAATTTTGTCTATGGAAGAAAATCTGCCTGTGGTGAAATTTCTGTACATCTCTTTAACCACTTCCTGGCCATTTTTCATCCTTTGCCAGCCTGGAGATGTGTGCAAAGCATGAGGAGTCCTTCCTTACTTCATCAGCCATTGAGAACTTTCATACTTAAAAAAACCCAGAAAACCAACAAAAAAACCAAACCAGTAAAAAAATAAACCCAGTAAATACAGAAGCTGCTCTCAAAGATTAATGTTATTTCTCTCTTCTGGTCCTTCTGCTGGTGTTGCAGGACAGAGTGAGTGAGATCCACTCCCTTGTGATTTCAAATTAGTCCAACACGTGTTCAAATCAAAAAGAAATCAGAAAGCATTAGCGACTTTGATTTCAGAAGTGAATTGTTTACAGAGGAAAAGAATCCAAATCAGAATATTTTATCAGTTGCAATTAATTTAACCCATTAAAAGACACAGGATGATTTAAAGCAGAAATATCCTGATTTTCATATAATTCTAAGACTCTTTTTTGTACCAGAAATTATTGATCTTTAATATTTCAGAGAACAGGACTGATGATTTTCTTTTAAGACCATTACAGAGGGGAGAGGACAATTTGTTCTCAGCTCCTATACTCCTTCATAGTATATACTGAAGTATTAACACACAGGTCTCAGATACCCTGATGCCAACTCTCTTTCCCATACATTTTTTGCAGCCTTTCATGCACTATCTTTAGGTTTTCTCAAAATTAACTGCTTGATTTACCCATCCTTCCTGGGATTCTTATGATTCATATCTTCCTTCCCCCCCCTCTTCTGCCAGACCTTTCCAACACCCAACTGCTGTTCCATCTTCTATATTAAGCACCCCAGGCTCTGATGTACTTGCCAATGCCCTGTACTTTAAAAAACACACACACAAACCCACTAGTGATCAGATATTTTTTTTTTCCTTACAATGTGACATGCAAAAGCCAACTGCAGACTCTAGCCCTTAATAAATATTTACATTTAATTTTTTTATCTCCTTCTCATTTGTTTTTCCTATTATTCTTTCAAAGGAATTAAAAAAAAATTAAAAAAAAAATCATTGACAGTTACATAGTGTGTATTATTTACTTAATAGCTGTTCTGGTCTATTGGGTAAATATATAGTCAGGCAGTTTTTAAAGACACGTATTATGTACCCAAGAGACCAGAGAGACTCTGAAGAAGCTGTTCCAGTCTATTGGGTAAATATGTATTTAGGCAATTTTTCAAATATATGTTAAAACTCCTTCAGTGCCATTCTGGTCAATTGGTTAAATATGTATTTAGGCTTCTTTTTTTTTTAAATTTTTTTAAAATGCCTTTTATCTAGCAGATAGACTGAAGAAACCATAATTGCTGAATATGTTTTCATAATTTTTACCTATGGGTATGACTGATAGTTGCTTCCTCTAGTTCAGCTTCATCCCTTGATGTCTGTCACATCATCAAGTGTCACCAAGAGCAGAGCACAAGCAAAGGCTACTACAAAGAGTTTTCTATAATTTTCAGTGTTATAAAATACTTTCAACCATCCTTTCTCCCTGCAAGAGATGCTCCACAGACACTTTTCCTGCATTGGGATCTTTAGCAGTGGACTGACAGCCTTTGCATTGTGCCGTTGCTGGGTATTTTTAAACCAGACCCATTTTTTAAAATTTACTTTTCAAAATTTCAAGGCATAAAATGTCATTCTGAAGCCCTGCTGTCAGTTCTGAGGTTGTTTATATGAGCAAAGTTAAGCATGAGTTTGATCAAGGCTCAACCAACAGCACTTCTACCACTTTAAATTTAAATATGTTATTTTTTTTATATACATATATGCCTCCAAAATCTTTTTAGGTGCTCAAGGTGATAGGAAAATCACATCTGATGGCTGAGCTGTAGCACAAGTTCCTGGAAAAAAAAAATTTAATGTAAAGTAGCTGTGACAGATGTTAGCATGCTGGGGTTTGTACAACTTCTGCTATATTTCAGCTGAAGATATATATTTACATCTAGTTCTTTCTGGGTGAGCTCTGGTGAGAATTTTAGACAGTGACAGAAGCAGGGGCTTAGAGGACACACTTCCAGTCGTGTTCCTATAAATCCACAGCTTTTAAGAGTGTTAGAGTTGCTCCTTTTTGCCTCATCTTCCTTTACATTGAGCTGCTTTTGGAAATTAATCCAAATTTTGATTGTTGTTCAAACAGGACCAAACAAATTTCCACCCCTTTTATACCCATCATGTGAACTGACTGTATAAATTCCTCTTAATTTAATTCCTTTATGATAAATTCCTAACCCTCCACACCAAATCCATCCCGTTCAGCCTACACTACCAGGGTATCTTCATTTGCCTGGGCTGATAATTATTTCAGTAAGTCCAAGTCCTTCCCTGCTTTCTCCAGGTGGTCTTGATCTGTGGTAGAGCAAACTCTGATGCCTGAAACTCACCTTTTTCTCCATTTCAAGACAGATTTTCACCCTCCCTTCACAGCACAAGTGCGTTACTCACCCGCCCAAGTACTAGAGAGCATGTTCCGTCTCAGGTTTTTTTCCTTTTTGCTTAAATTTTGGGACACACTATTACTCATAATAATTTAATTTCTTTGTATTCCTCTTTTTTCCCCCCTCAAATCCCATTTTTCACTCATGCTAAGCATTGAACATAAATGTGTGTAAAAATCTTTAATTACCTTTGCTGAATGTGGAGATAGAAAAGGGAAAGAGGCTCAGAGAAGTATGGAAAAATGAGGAATCCATGTCTGCCCAAGGACAGGTCTACCTACAAATGGAGATAAAAATAAAAAATTTTAAAAATAGTGGGCTATATATATTTTAAACAGGCACATGCTCAGCTAGAAATATTCTTGTTGAAGTCAGCTGGGAGGCTTAAATTTAAGCAAAGTGTAAACCCCTACAGATTGGAGTAAAATGATGTCACCATTTCAAATAAATCAACTACTTGGGTTTGTATCAACACAACTTTAATTTTTTTTCATTATTTTTTTTCAAAAATGCAAACCAAACGTGGAAAAATATTGATAAGAATCCTGACAAGGAAGATTAAAAAATGAAAATGTTGAGAAGAGCTCTGGATAAATTTGAGGAGTTGTTGCCAACACAACTTTATTATCCAAATGATTAGACCAGCTGTAATGCTGGGACAAAACCAGCAGTGCATTTGAAGTGATGCTATGTCACTCATGTAATTTCATAAACAAGGATCAAATCCCGTCAGAATAAGAAACATCTTGGCTGTCAAACATTACGAGATGCTTTCCAGATCCATCAGGACATGCAGGCCTTTCCATTCATCAGCACTGCACAAGTTGTTTCCCTTTTCTTTTTTGAAACCATGGACTTTGTTGGCTGCTGGGAGGTGCTCTCCTCAGGAACTGTTGCTGTGTAATGTACTCAAGCCTGAAATGAGAGTCTATTTTTATAATACAAGGATCCCTGCTGGCTTTTGGGAGTGCTGGTGGGTACCTTGTCCAGATCTGGATGTTGAGCTTATTCTGTAGAAAAGGTAAAATTTAATTTTTTTTAATATTGCAGTCTGTTTGTGTTGGCAGGGGCCAAGCAAGAGTTTGCTTTTTTATTTTTTATTTTTTTCACCAATTTCCTTCATAATTTACTGGTGAGGTTTTCCTTTTCAAAGGATGCTCAGGCTTTGCCAGGCAAAATGTAGGTAAAGTGTAACTGAGGCTTCTAAAATGTCTCTGCCAAACTGCTTCACTTCTGCCTGTTTAACCCCATTCATGGCCCTCTCCTAAATAATAAATTAAATTAGCCTGTTTTGGAACAAAAAGATTGCTGAGACAAAGGGTTTAAAATCAAAGGGAAGGAAAAAAAAAAGGATTTAAGTCTTGTATGAGAATTAACATTTTTACAATATATAAAATACATAAAAAACCACCAGTCACTATTGCTCCACAGCCAGGAGGTTTCCACACCTCACTTTAGATGGCAGTAGCTCCAATTGAGGGCATGATAGTGGGTTAACTACTACCAGCACAATCTGATTTGGCAGTTTTAGTGCTCCTAAGAATACTCTTATTGTATCAAAAATGTGTGGTAGCATTCTGGTGGGCACAAATGAGGGATGAGATCAGACCCAGTTGCATGAGATGAAATAGAAATGGGATGTTTTCAACAGTCAGAAAAAGCTGGAGGCACCATCAAAGCTATCAGCACCCATCTCCCCACAATCTCTGCTAGGATCGTTTTGTTCCCTTGCCATTGATCTGCTACAAAACTGAAAATTAATTCAAAAGAAGGAAAGTTCTTCAAATATTTCTATCTGAAGAGATGTGTGGGCAAAATGCAGACTGAGAGCCAACAGCTCATTACAATAGCCTGGATGAAAACCAAACACAGGACCTGGGCCAAACCCCATAAGGACTGAGAGGATGACCTCGCACTGGAGGTTAGATTCAGCCCAGATTTTTTGAGTCCTCCTCCCAGATCTGTACCCACACACATTTTCCTCTTGTGCTTTTTTCCTGTTGCAAAACTTGTGGCTCCTTTCACCAGGAAAGACTCTGCATGGGAGTAATTTCTGGTTTGTGAAGGTGTCTTTTGGTCAAAGCAACTTGAAGCCAAGAAGGGAAAGAGAAGAAACACACTGGTTGGAGCTGGTGGGTAAATACAGGCACAGAGGAGATAGAGCACATTGGCTACTTCAGCAGTAACTCAGCCTTTTTCAACAGGCATTTACTCTCTTTCATGTGGTGTTAAGGAAACTCAGTATCAGAACACTGATAAAAGGAGGTGATCTATTGAAGCTGGCTGGACTCCCACCACTTCTCTACTCTGTCACCACCTGTAAAAGAAAATGAAGGTGCTACAACATACCTGAGAGCTGATGTGTTGATTTTC
Organism: Turnix velox; assembly: GCA_013400935.1. Lineage (NCBI taxonomy): Eukaryota > Metazoa > Chordata > Aves > Charadriiformes > Turnicidae > Turnix > Turnix velox. The sequence goes on from VZTY01025651.1 coordinate 404,161, forward strand.
CCCACTAGGAGCACACATCAGCATAGCCAGGGTCTTTGAAATATGTCTCTTTTTTTTCTTTTTTTTTTTTCCTTAATCTGCTCTGGACACCACTCACAAACTGAACTGGATATTCTCAGATTCTGATTGTTTTTCTCTGACCTTTGCAGTAATGGAAGCAGATACCCCTCCTCAGGATTTCTTTCCCTGGGAAAAAAAAAGAAAAAATCTTTCTAAGCATCAACTCAACATGTACACCCTCAGCACCATTACTTCTCCTGGGAAGACCAAGAGAAGGAGACCACTACTGAATTGTCCACTAGATATAGAGACAATTTTAAGTTATGAGGACATCCTGCAGATACATCAGAGCCAGTGGGGGCAGTTTAAAAGGGGATTGCAAGAGAAAAAGCCCTTGCAGCACCAAAAATTTATTGTTCCTCAGAAGACCAAGAGAAGGAGACCAGTACTGAATTGTCCACCACATATGAAGACCATTTCAAATTATGAGGGCACTCTGCAGATCCACCAGAGCCAGTGGGGGCAATTCAAAAGGAGATTGAAAGAGAAAAAGCCCTCCCAGTGCCAAAAATTTACTCTTGAGCCCATATCTGTGCCACATATGGATGGAGAATATCTCCAGCACATCTGAGCACAAGACTTCTTGCCTTCAGGAGCCTCAAGATGGGGTGACAACTCAGCACCTCTCTGTCAGGGAGCAGAGAAACCCTCCTGCTTGGTGGGATGTTGCTATGGATATCTGAGAGAACAAATGTGGTTCTTGGGGGATCATTCTTTTTCTAATTTTAGTAAAAAATTCAGAATAGAGAGGTACTTCTTCACAGTAGGTCACTGGTATGAGGTAGGCATAAACCCTGGGTTTTAATCTTACACCATGTTATTGTGAAGGCAACTTAATATGCAGTTTGAATGATAGTTTACAATTTCAAACTTAAAAAAAGCCCCAACTTTTAGAGCTGGTAGTGAGCATATGTTTATGAGAAGCGACCATCAGCCCTCATCATGTTGATTGGCTTGAAATTAGATGACATATTGTCTTAAAATACCTTCAGAGTCCTTCATCTGATTTGTAGCTACAGCCCGAGCACTTGAAAAACCTTCGATGGGCTTATTTGTGCGATATAGAAGAATTTAAGTATTTATCTCTCTAAAAAAGCAAATTTCCTGCCTTGTGAGAAATTTGCCTGGCTGGGAAAGTTTCCAAAACTGCTCTCATGTAGCTCCGTGGAATTTTCTCAGCTCTTGTGTTTTAGCTCCTTCTCCACACCTCTTCCCCTGCGCAGAGAGAGGCACATCTGTCTGTTTTCTGCCTTATCAAGCAGACATCTACATCTGCGAGGAAAACTCCACTTCCTACAGCTAAAAAAACCTGTATCTGATTGTGGTAATAAAGCACCACTTCCTCAGTTCAAAACATACATCAGACAGGACCAATTACTTCAAATGACTCATAGCAACGGGCAGAGCAATCGGCGTCTCTTCAAAGCCTTTGAACTTCTCCCGCTTCAAAGGTGTCCTAAAAATGTGGTTAGGAGGAGATTGTCTAAAGTTGCCAAATTACCAGTTGCCAAGCTTTGACGTGTTTTATTCCCAGCAACCAGACAAAGGGAAGCAGTTCCTTCGCCCGCTGAGAAAAAGAGAGCAAAGCAAAAGGGTTGTTTCATAGGTGAGGAGAAAGCTCAGCGTGATGTGTCCCTCAACAAAACCCAGAGAAGCAACTCATGCTTTCAATTAAGCAAGTAACTTAATTAGATTATCAGACAATGCACAACAATAAGGTGAAATGCAAACAGTATGATCCCAAGCTACTGAGTGAATTTAACGGGCTTTTAACCACATCCTGGAGGTCAGGAGAGGCTCAAAGTGGAATCAAGGCTCTTCACCTTCAGGTCACCCCAATGTGGCACAGGTTGGCTCTGACTCATCATCATTACCATATGGGAACTACTAGGGGTTTCTGGTTTCATCACCCTACAGGAGTGGTGTTTGCAGAACCCAGGATCAGCACATGCCCCAGCCAAAGTGGTCAGGGCTGGATAAAGTGGTGTCCAGAAGAAGAAAGCTGATTGACCAGACTCAGAGCTTTCACTTCAGGAAAACTTCTGGTGTTTTCTACTACTTCCGGGTGCTATTAAAAACACTCAGGCAGTTAAGTCCAAAATTGCCAAATTCCTTACTGTGAGGGTGGTGAGACACTGGAGCAGGTTGCCCAGAGAGGTTGTGGCTGTCCCCTCCCCGGAGATTTTTAAGGCCAGGCTGGATGAGGCACTGAGCAACCTGGTCTAGTGGGAGGTCTCCCTGCCTGTGGCAGGGGGGTTGGAACTACATGATCCTTAAGGACCCTTCCAACTCAAACCATTCTATGATTCTAAGCTGGAACACAGGAGGTTCCACTAAAATAAGAGAAAAAACTTTGTCAGGGTGAGGGTGAGAGAACAGTGGCACAGGCTGCCCAAATTGGGTGTGGGGTCTCCTTCTCTGGAGACATTCAAATCCCACCTGGATGCCTTCCTGTGTGACCTGATCTGGGTGTTCCTGCTCCAGCAGAGGAATGGGACTAGATGATCTCTTCAAGTCCCTTCCAATCCCTGACACTCTGTGATTCTGTGAACTCTGGTTTGGAAGAGCCTGGATGAATCCAGGGGAATAAGCAGTGTATAAATAAAGTAAAAAAATTATTGGGATTTGCTCACAAGAAAGTTTGTTGTCAAATTTCAACACTAACACCTCAAACTACCTCATCCATCCCATTCCTTAGTTGCTCTGACTCTTCTAATCTGTCTTTTCAGGCAATTACTCACCTATAAGAAATCAAGGGTCTGCCAATTTTTGGCAACACCCACATTAAAGCTCTCATTTCTCCATGGGTCTTGTCAGGAATTTGTTTATAAAACTCTTCAAACAGAGAGAGGCAACAGAAGAGAGGGAATAAAAATGAATTTAAAAATTCCAGTAGCCAGAGTGGAGATGTGCTCAGGGCGAGAAGTCACTTCTGGCTTTGGGTGGAGGAAAGCCTCCAGGCACTTCTTTTTATGAGTGAGTTACATCTGTTCAGGCACTGTACTTTGCTAACACCACACTTTTGGTTTTTTTAAAAGTGAAGATCCTTCAAGTCTAGCAGCTCAGATGCTTGCATCCGTCTGCACTCTTTTGGGTGAATACCTGTCACTGCAGGCAGCATCCTCTGATCATCTCCTCCATGGTGAGATTCAGATTGTCCCACTGACATGCTGCTTTCTCTCTCCCTGGCACATGGTCAAGTGCCACCAACCAAAGACCTTGGGCTTTGCTCCAAACAACAGTTTCTGCCTTCTCTTGTTTAGAAGAAAAAAAGGATCTCTGAGATCATTTGATGGAATGAAGGAACAGGGACCTCTCACTCAGCCTCTCTTTAACTATATTTTGGGACTTTTCAAAGAGTTTCTTTGCCTGCTACTGGGTATAGAATCACAGAATGCATTGAGTTGGAAGGGACATTCAAAGGTCATCTTGTTTGGACACATATAATTAGCAAAAAGAGCAACTCTTTTGTAGAGACCTGGATTTTTTAATCTCTCTGATGAACAATGCTATGCACAGAAGGCATGGATTTTTGGTGTTATACACTAATTTGTTTCAATACTGAACTGTATTTGTATAAGTATATATTTATATATCCCCCTATATATGTGTGTATATATATCCCTTCACTGTATTTTAAAGAATCAAACAGCAACACATTTATACAAAGCCAGAGCTTCAACTCAGCCCCACATCAACACAAACACATTATTCTCTGCAGGGAAATAAATTCTAAAAACTATATATTCTATTGGTTGCTAAAATGAAATGACCAAGAAAACCTAATCAAGGTCTGGGACAGAGGTTTTAAATAGTCACTGCAATCTAGACCAGGACTGACTTGTTTCTCCAACACAACGTTCTCTAGATCAAGGTCCAGAGTGTATTTTCCCATTGTACCAGAGAAAACACATCCACCCCCACACTGATTTTATTGGTGAGACCCTTGTTACTCTTGAAACACTTTCTGATGCCACTTTCCCAGAAAAAAAAATTAAGCTACTAACACTAGCATCATTCTTAAATACCTGTGGAAAAGGTTCACCAGCCTGGAATAGAGAAGCAGCACGGGAAGTGAGCATAAATCGCCCATCATTTCATCACAGGACAATGAATATGAAGAACCAGAGCACAAACAAGCATTTGGAGGAACTGTGTATGTTCTCTCTACTTTGATGCAACTCCGAGTGATGTGTCCTGTCATCCACTGAGGATCTGAATTTATGAGCATGTCAGCACATACATTCCAACCCAGGATGCCCAGATGGGGAAGCCCCCTCACCAGCAGGATGAAATACCCATCTGCTGCCTATTAATACTCTTCAAGGGATTATTGTTTCATGCTGCCTGGTTGTTAGAGGCTTGGCTTTAGGTGGCTGGGATGTAGGAGTCCATCCCAGTGTGGCTCTGGAGCAACAATGAGGTCGAGCCACTGTGGGATGGTGTTAAATTAGGGATGTCCTTTGAAAGCTCTGAGAAGTCCCTTTCTGAGCAGAAAGACTTTTGATAAGGAGAGAGTCCCCTTAAGGTATCAATTTGGTCCAATTATATGTTTATTAGATCAAGAGAAAGAGTTAAGTGAAACATGACATTCAACTGTTAGAAATTATCCACTATCAAACACCAGCTTGGGATTCTGAAAGCAAGAGTTGAGGCTTATAAATAAAAAATGATGTAGAAATTAAACAAACAACCCATGGAGACTCTCTCAGGTTTTTTTTTCTTTCCTCCTTGTTTCTTACACTAAACCACCCAATAAATGTTCCTTGAGTTGGAGAGGTTTAATCTATGTACAGAAAAAGAAATATAAAGGGTGATTCAGGGGTTAGGTTTGTTTTTTTTTTCCCTTTCCTAGAGGCTTTTTTTTCTTTTTTTTTTCCTTATATTTTCTTTCCAGGTATTGATTGGGAAAGTGATATCACACCAGAAGGTGCATTGATATGGTGTTGAGTAACAGAAAACTGCAAAGACTCCTTACAGTATAATCAAAGCTTCTGTCCAAGCCCCTCACTCTGATGAAATCCAATCAATAGGGACGATTAAATGACACATACAGAGCCATCAATATTAAATACAGCCCATTTCCTCTACACGAGCACTGCAATGTAAAATGGACAAGATAAAACTTGAACAGGCAGGTTATTTACAACACCAGTGCAGTATTTAAGCTGTGATGAAAGCTGGAACCACGTTAACATTTGCATGTTAATCCCAAAAGCAAAGAAGCTTTTCAGTGCACCTAAAACACAGTTGGGTGGGTTTGTGATGTTTCCAAACAATAACTTTTTTTAATTGTCTTTTTTTTTTTTTTTTAGGAAAAAAAATAAAAAGATATTGATTCCAGAATCTGAAATCTGTTTAAGGCCAGGCTGGATGAGGCATTGAGCATCTTGGTGTAGTGGGAGGTGTCCCTGCCCATGGCAGGGGGGTTAGAACTAGATGATCTTTAAGGTCCCTTCCAACCTAAACCATTCTATGACTGTATGATTTGGTTCTTACAGTTCAAATCTTTTCCTTCTGCCTGTGGTTGCAAGAATTCATTGTGACTTAATTCTGCATCCTGCATCCAAAGCTGATGCTTTTAGTAAACTCTGTTTGACTTGAGTGCACCAGTTTCAATCATCTTAATTTTTGTGGACAGAGGAGAAAAAGACCTCCTGCTGTTACCCTTTCTGTTCCCAAATTCATCTGAGGAGGACAGGAAAGTAAAAGTCCTTTAGATATGAAAGTTGCCCAGAGAAGCTGTGACTGGCCCATCCCTGGAGGAGTTCAAGGCCAGGTTGAATGAGACATGGATCAACTTGGTCTAGTGGGAGGTGTCCCTGCCCATGGCAGGGGGTTGGAACCAGGTGGTTTTGAAGCCTCTTCCAACTCAAACCATTCTATGATTTCCCACAAGTCACTCCCATGAAGTGAGCAGATATCAAACTCATGGGACATTTGAGATTTTCAGATCTCCTAGTGGCCATCAGGGTTGATGGATGGTCCTGCAAAGAAATATTTTCCTTTGTTGAATTCCCTCATGAGCTTGCCCATAGAAATGCACTCTGATGCTCTCCCTGGGCTAAGGTAAGTCCATCAACTGAGTAGATCAGCTGAGAGTAATGCCTTTTGGTAAAATCCTTCTACATCTTTGCTGCAACACTGGAAATATCTAAGATGTCTGGCTTCCTTCTGACAGACCATGACTTTGTGATGTGCAGGTGGGAAACCAAGAGCAAATGAGAGATCTCCCAGCAAAAGCAACAAATCAATAAAAATAGAGAAATATGTTAAAAATATGGATCTCCAGCAAAACAGACAGCGATAACAGACTGCCTTTTGTTCTTGAAAAGTAAAAGAAAGAATGAAAGCATCCACTGAAGAGGGAGGGCAGACAAAAGCAGAAGACTGGTAGAAAGGTGCTGCTATACTACCCCTTGGCTCCACGTTGTTCTTTGCTTTTCACACATGAATCCTCATCATATTGATTGCTAAACACATCTTATTTCCCCC
>VZTY01025651.1:439739-466631 GCA_013400935.1 Turnix velox
CTTTGCTGTGAGGGTGGTGAGACACTGGAAGAGGTTGCCCAGAGAGGTTGTGGATACCCTCTCAATCCCTAAAGGTGTTTAAGGCCAGGCTGGATGAGGCACTGGTGTAGTGGGAGGTGTCCCTGTCCATGGCAGGGGAGTTGGAACTAGATGATCTTTAAGATCCTTTCGAACCCAAGCCATTTAGACTTGACATAAGAAAGAAATTCTTTACAGTGAGGGTGGTGAAGCACTGGAACAGGTTGCCCAGAAAGGTTGTGGATGCCCCTCTCTGGAGGTGTTCAAGACCAGGCTGGACAGGGCACTGGGCAGCCTGATGTAGTGGGAGGTGTCCCTGCCTATGGCAGGGGGGTTGGAACTCAATGATCTTTAAGGTCCCTTCCAACCCAAACTATTCCATGATTCTATGATTCTGTGATTTTATTCCCCTGGTCACTGCAGGGGAGTTGGACTAGATGGCCTTTGAAGGTCCCTTCCAACTCTGTGACTATGAAATGAGAGTTGCCAGATCACCCGGAGTTGAATTTCAGCAACATAAGGAGGACTCACTGATATCTCAATTTCCTTTTTGCACTTTGATATCCTAAATAATCCTTCCATTACCATGGCAGAAGGGCACATTCTGCCACAACAACAGGTGGTTCTCCAGGGTGATGTTTACTCCAGCTAGAGCAGAAATCATTAGCAAACTGAGGCTGAGCTTTCAGAAGTGAGGAAGGATGCAAAGTTTCAGTAATGAAGTACACTGACACACCATCCCCTCCTTCATCTGGAGCCAGGAGTCTGTATCATGTTTTTCTGCATGCCTATTTTTCATCAAACAACATACAATCTTGACTTGACTGTACTGTGTATCTCCCCTGCCTGGTGGGAACCCTAATTTGCTTTAAATTGCCAAAGTGCTCATTATGGAATGCTTAGTAGCTAGAGTTTGTACATAATATTTGAAAATCAGCCTTAATTTTTCTGCCTGAGATGAACACTTGGATTTCAGAGTAAACATAATCAGAGATTTACACAAACTCAGTGAACCCTGTTTATTATATTTGCCTGGAATAGCTACAAAAGAGGTCAGAGGTCCAATGTCTTCCTGCAGAGACAGATCATGTTCTAGCTGGTAGTGAGGAGGAAAAAACCAGTAGGTGATGCTTTAATGAATGGCTTATCATGTGGAACACACCATGTGATAATAGCAGTGCTGGTAAGGAAAGAAGGAAGTTAAAAAAAAAAAAAAACCAACATAAAGGCTTTCTGCTAGGTTTACATTGCTTGAAAGCTTCCATTTCCACAGTAGCAGATGAAGAGGGTTTATTAAGAATATGTAGTAAAATCTGCAGCCAGTTGAAAGGAGCTTTGAACTATTTCTTGTTGTTTTTTTAAACATTATTTTGGAATTGCCAGTGAGGTGGCACTGCCCTGACTAACTAGAAATGTGGAGCAGAATGTTTTGTGTGTCAAGTTTTGTGATGGTTTTTATCGAGATGACCTTTCCTAAGAACTCATTTCAGGAAAAAAATAAAATAAAAAAGAGGGTGGCAGGCAGATTATTCCAAACACTAAATGAGACAGTCAATAAAATGAGTTGCAATTTGATTTTTGCTTACAAAAGGTTGACAATTAGGAGCTGGGCAAATGCTTGTGCTTTGAGACTAAAAATTACCAGGATGAAATGGTCCAACTTTTCCAAAGAAAGTATTTCTATTACATGGGCCAGATCTACATCTTAAACCCAGGCTGTATATAGTCCTTATTTCTGAATTACTCTTCCTGTCTTTCAAGAAAGAAGAAACAGGCTAAATACTGAAACAAAAATGTGGTTATCCCCAGTTGTAGCTCTCCCTTGATAATTTTTAAGCTTCTCTTCTCTCTTCTTTTCTTGCCCCATCTCTGGAGGGATTCAAGAGCTTTGGACAAGTCTTTGGTCAAGCTGGTCTGGTGGAAGTGGTCCTGCCCAGAACAGGGGGTTAGAACCAGATGATCTTTGAGGTCACTTCCAACCCAACCCATTCTATGATAGACTTTTAACTCCTCTTGAAACCAGGGGAAATGATGTGTGTCAGTGGATACAGGCTTATGAGAGTTAAAACCAAAGTGAATCAAATTCAGCATTCATTTTCAGAGGTTAATTCATGGGAAAACAGAATATTCAAAGCTAATTTTCCCATGGCCACCTGAAGCCTGGTTGCTCAGCTCAGGCCAAAGTGTCAGTCCTTATGATCTTGACTTGCAGGATCAGGAGTAATAAAGCACTAAATGCCTGAGCTAATGGAGTAATTAATTCTCATTTACACCTAGGATAATTCAACAGCAGTTAAACCCTCTGGTGGAAGCCTGAAAAGTGCAAAAGAAGGTTCTCCATGGTGAGCAAGAGGAGATCAGGATGGGTAGGGAACTGCTGCACTGCATAAAGCAGATCATACAGAATCACAAAATATCACAAATTGGAAGGACTTCAAGAGACCATCTAGTCCAATCCCCCTGGCAGATCAGGAACACGCAGATCATGTCCAGGTGGGGTTTGAATGTCACCAGAGAAGGAGAACACACACACCCTCTCTGGGCAGCCTCTATGCCACTGTTCTCTCACCCTCACTGTGAAAAAGTTTTTTCTCTACCAGGGCAGAGTAGCTGGGGAGGAAAACCTCTCTCAACCTGCTTTCTGATGTATGTAGGTAACATTTACCCATCCACGTCTTCCTGGGTTAACAGCAGATTCTCTCCCTAGAGCTGTGAAGGCTGATAGGTAAGTGTCCTCTTTCCCTATTCTTCTATAAGGTTCTGGAAGAGCTTCTACACACTTCCTGTTAAAAAGACATTTGGGTATGGACCACTCCATGTCCATGCTGTCCATCACTTACCCTGTCCCTGCTGAGGCTGGGCAGCCTGCAGAAGGGGTTCATCCCATCTGAACCCTGGTTGCTCACAAAAGGGTGCATTGCTGTTCCTGAGAATGGCACAGTCACAGAATGCACTGCATTGGAAGGGACCTTCAAAGGTCAACTAGTCCAACCCCCTGCAGTGAGCAGGTACATTCATCTCTAGATGAAGTTGCTCAGAGCCTCAGCAAGCCTGGCCTGGGATGTCTCCAGGGATAGATTAACTCAAGGTAAACTCAAGGTACCGTTTAAGATGGGTTTGATCTGAAATACTCTTCGTGGCTTTGATTTCCCAGACTTTCATCTATTGCTCAGCAACAAGTTCTACATGAAAGTCTGGTATCCTGTGTTGTTTCAGAAAGTCACCTGCCAGGATAAATTATAGTAACAGCAACTGCTGATGCCTCTGGAAGCTATTCCCTGCTGGCTGCTGCTCGTAACAGCAGCATATTATCACGGGGTAGACAATCCCCCTTCCCTGAAGGTTTCTCCCACCCTGAAACTCAGCCATCCTTGGGGTTGGTGCTGTAAAAGATTTAGTGCTTCATGTTTACACGTGGTGTAACTCGAGTGAAAAACTAAGAGAGGAGGAATGAATCTGGCCTTTTCTCTTGGCTGATCCTAGTAATGCAAGTCAGGCTACCATCAAGCTTCTCCTACAGAAGCATGTACAGGAAGTTAACCTCATTAATGAGCATCATTAAGACAAATATTTAAAATTCCAGTCTCCTCTTGATATCTACAGGGCAAGAGAAATTTGCATTTGGACATCACAGGTCAATTTAGGGCTCTTACAACACAGTGTGCACAGGTTGTGGCTCAGGATGTGGGAATTGGGCTTCCCAGGGCATTATTTGCCTCCAGCATAGGCAAAACCTGCACATAATCCACATGGAAGAAGCTGATAACAAGTCCTATTCCTCCTGTGCTGGCCTCTAGCTTTCAGAGAGACCATCCAGGAGTTTGATGATGCTGAGGTAATTTTGCTAGTTTTATTTTTTAATGGATGGATTTTTGAAATCCAAACCTAGGCTCCCCTCAAGCACTAAGACACATGTTCAGCCCAGCAGGACACAAACAAACTGGAATCAAGGGCTCCCACTAAACCTTCTCAAGAAGATTCTCTGTGCACTCTGACCTTGTTGGCAGCCTTATTTGTGCTTATCTGCAACACTGCTGTAACATTCCCCAAGGCAGCCTTTCTCAGCACAGCCCTTTTCTCTCTGGCCCATCACTACCCAACTTCTATTTCATAGAATCATAAAATAGTTTGGGTTGAAAGGGACCTTGAAGATCATCTAGTTCCAACCACCCTGCCATGGGTAGGGTCACCTCCCACTAGACCAGGTTGCTCAGTGCCTCATCCAGCCTCCAGGGATTGATGGGGAATCCACAACCTCTCTGGGCAACCTCTGCCAGTGTCTCACCATCCTCACAGCAAAGAACTTCTTCTCTCCAGTCTGAATCTCTCTGCTTCCAATTTGCATCCATTACTCCTAGTCCTGCCATCCTGCACCCTATTCAAAACTCCGACCCCAGCCTTTCTGTAGCCCCTTCAGGTGTTGAGAAGCTACTCTGAGGTCCCCCCTGAGCCTTCTCTTCTCCAGGCTCAACAACCCCAACTCCTTCAGCCTGTCAATGAACAAGGCCCTGGCTGCAACAAATAAATAAAATTCCTCCTGTTATTTACAATGGAAGCTTCTAATTTGCTTATTACTTTGCTTATCTATTCATTGAGATAATTATCTGACACCTGCCAACAGCAGATTGTTCTGACAGATTTTTATTGGCTGGGATCAATTTGTTACTTGCCATCTGTCCAGCTAAAGGTGCTTTACAGGTCAACAAGCTGGTGAGCTTCAGAAAATCTTAAAATGATCTTGAGCAGTATCCTTCCTGAACTAATTTCATTTTAATCTCCCGTAAAGCACATGAAAGGATGGACTTGAAAATTAGCTTTCAAGCCAAGTGTATGAGGGAAGGAAAAATAATTTGCTTTTCTTTGCTGTGATCTTGTATAATCTATTTCCCAGGAGTTTCCCTCAAAATCCCAGTTGAACTCAGTAGCTGAGAAGCTGCAGTGTGACACCAAAGACCTCTGAAGAATACAAAGAAAAAGGAGGTCATACATGGTCTGACCAGGATAGATATTGGGAGGAACCATAAATGGTCCAGCAGTTATTTCTCAGCATGGTCTGTCAGAGGAGGCCACAAAGATGTTGAGAGGGCTGAAGCACCTCCCTTATGAGGACAGGCTGAAGGAGTTGGGGTTGTTGAGACTGGAAAAGATGAAGGCTCAGGGGGGACCTCATAGCAGTTCATCAAAACCTGAAAGGGGCCTACAGAAGTAGGAGTAGGACTTTTGAATAGGGTCCAGGGTGGCAGGTCTACCAGGAGTTTTTGCATATTGGAAGCAGAGAGAATTAGGCTGGAGGGAAGAAAAAAGTTCTTTCCTGTGATGGTGGTGAGACACTGGAAGAGGTTGCCCAGAGGTGAAATTGGTCACGGCCATCCCTGGAGGTGTTTAAGGCCAGGCTGGATGAGGCACTGAACAACCTGGTATAGTGGGAGATGTCCCCACCCATGGCAAGGGGGTTGGAACTAGATGTTCTTTAAGGTCTCTACCAACCCTAACCATTCTGTGATTCCTTGCTGGTGGATAAGCTTCTGCTGGGAAATTATATGCCACTCAATTGCTATGCCACTCATTTACTTCTGAGCACTGAGTGCTGAAGCTCTAAGAGCTGTGCTCTTAGTGTTCTTCTGAACCTTTCTCTGGAGATTCAGCTTCCGATTTCCTATTCACTTCTCTATCGAGACACATTTTAACAGGATACAAATGTTTATATTGTTCATTTTACTTCTGAGCCACCTGTGGTGGAAGATTAACCTCCCATCACCCAGTGAACAGTTTTTGGAATGGCAAGAATCATTTTCATGGGGTGTTTTTTTTATTTTCAAGCCATTCTCCAAAAGCTGCGGGATGCTTCAAATGAAGCCACACTAACTTAAAACTTCTCAGGGCACCAGGATTCAAAGTGAGCTTTAAATGACAGCACTGAATTGAATAGGAGACTTCTTTTCCTCTAAGAAATTCATCCCAGTAGTGCCAGGAGACTTGCCTAATGACTATGGATCATTTAAAGCTAATGGCACTGAAGGTCCCCAGAACAGTATTTTGTGTCAGCAAATCCTTCTCCTGAACCTTCCTGATTGTCGTGTCAGTGCTCAAGATGGTCCTGATGAGCTCAGCTCATGGCTCAGAGGGCAGCATCTCCATCACACCCATGTCCTGGGAAGCCTTTCTCTAGCCCCCTTACTTCAGGTATTGAGAAGCTCCTATGAGGTCCCTCCTGAGCCTTCTCTTCTCCAGGATGTACAACCCCAACTCCTTCAGCCTGTCCTCAAAAGGCAGTTGCTCCAGCCCTTTGATCATCTTCGTGGCCTCCTCTGGACCTGATCCAACAGCTCAGTGTCCTTCTTGTGTTGAGGGCCCCAGAACAGGATGCAGTAACTCCAGGTGGGGTCTCACCAGAACTAAATTGAGGGGCAAAATCATCTCCCTTGACCTCCTGGCCACACTTCTCTTGATGCAGCTCAGGACTGGGTTGCTTTCTGGGCTGCAAGAGCACACTGCCAGCTCATGTTGAGCTTTTCATCCACTGACACCCCCAAATCCTTCTCTTCAGGGCTGCACTCAACCTCCCCCAAATTTTCTCTCTGCTCCTTTATCACAACCTGCTCCATCTCCTGCAAACCAGTTTAATTTCCTCCTGCTCTCCAGTTTGCTGGGCACTGCAGGGATCTCTTTCCCAGGCAGAAGGCAATCTGAGGTGAGAAGAAGCAGCACGCTGCCAGCACAGGTATGGACCTGCATAATGGAGCTGCCACGCTCTGGAAGAGGCTTTTTTTTTTTTTCCTTTTAACAACTTCTCAAGTGGGGAGCGAAAGACATAATGCAGATGGCATAATTGAAGTGGGAGAAGGAGACATTAAGCATGCACAGAAGGGATTAAGAGAGGAAGACTTTTGGGGTTATTTAATTTTGGCTCACTAGTTATCTAACAGTTTCATCAAGGGGAAAAAAAATACCCAAAAACGTTAAAGCTCCTTGCAAATCCAGAAAAAAAAACCACTAAGGAAGATTATTACCTGCCTAGGAGTATGTAAAACCTTGTAAAACTATCAGACTTGGGAGAATTTATTCTTTATTATGTGTTATCATGTTCTGCAAAGTATCTTCCCTTGCACAGCCTCTCACAGGTCCCCTTTTCTTCATTTTTATAGACTTGTCAATCCTGGGAATGATCTAATCTCAATGAGGATTTAAGGTATGTATATGCATTGTACCCAATGCTAATAATTCATGAGGTGAAATTCAAGGATCATCTGTGCAGTTCAAAAAGGAGTGCCTTAACATAAAAAGGATGCTAAGCCTCACATTTAACACCTGATAGAATCATTAAAGAGAGATCAGGCATGATTGCAAATGTTCATTTATCAGATCCCGCACGTGAACAAAGAAGAAGAGCTTTAAAAACCTACAAGGTCTCATCAATTGAGGTAGAAAATAAAAGGGTGAAGCAATTTCCAAGTTCCTTCAAGACAAAGGGACCGATCCTCCAAACACCTTGCTCAAGGGAAGGCCATCCAAGATGATGGGGAGTTTTGCCAGAGAAGAGGTACACAAAGATTATGAGTGGGCTGGAGAACCTCTCCTTTGAGGACAGGGTGAAGGTGTTGGGGTTGTTCTGCCTGGAGAAGAGAAGGCTCAGAGGGAACCTCACAGTAGCTTCTCAGTACCTGAAGGGGCTAAAGAAAGGATGGGGTTGGACTTTTTAATAGGGTCCAAGATGGCAGGATGAGGAGTTATGGGTGCAAATTGGTAGAGGGGAGATTCAGGTTAGAGATAACACAGAAATTCTTTCCTGTGAGAGTGGTGAGTAATCAGGACAGGTTGCCCTGAGAGGCTGTAAATGCTCCCTCCCTGGAGGTGTTTAAGGCCAGGCTGGATGAGGCACTGAACAACCTGGTGTAATGGGAGGTGTCCTTGCCTATGGCAGGGGTTTGGAACTAGATGATCTTCTAGGTCCTTTCCAACCCAAACCATTCTAAGATTCTATGAAAAGCAGGTAGATTTGGAGGATTTCTCTTGGATGTGGATCCCTGATGTGTGTTAATGACAGGATGGAATGCAGAGCTGATCCCAAAGAGTGCTCCACGCCTGTGGTATCAGTTACCTACAAGAACTCCAGGAAGAATACATACGAGGATAAGAAATACTTGCTCTTTATTCCTGTCAGTAGGTTCTGCCTTTGACTTGGCTGATCAATATCAGCCCTGCATTGGTTACTATGGGAATGAGGCTTCCCTGCACTCAATAAACCCCAAGTTCCCTTTTTTACAAAGGTGAGCAAAATACTTTTAAAAGAAGGTTTTATCTGCTTTATGCCTCCGGGGACTCCACAGCCATCGCTTTAAAGGTACTCGGCCACTTTGAAGTGCAGAATATCATGATCTAGCTTTGGGCAAGCAAAGACTCAAAACCATTTGTTTACCCCAGAAATCAATGTCAAATTCGTGTAGAAATATATAGGCTCTGTGCACCTAATTCTCTGTGTACATCACTCCTCATCCTCACCCCTGCATGGATAGCACTGGTGTGAGTGCACGTGTGTTGCTGTCTAGATGTTCTCTCCATCAGCAGATACGTGGAGATATAATTCTTAACATGGATTACCTCTAAGGCTTGAAAACAAGATTCTGAGATTTAAAAAAAAAATAAATCTAACAATACCTCAGACTGAATGCCTCGACTGAGCTAATTAATCCACCCTTAATGATCCCAGTACTTCTGATGGCAACACCGGGATAAGAAATAACCTACTTTCCACTTTCATCTGGGATAATACATTGTTTGATTATAAAATATTCAGCTGTGCATCAGTGCATACTTCTGCCATCATGAAGTGCAAAGCATATCATAGAATCCTAGAATGCTTTGGGTTGGAAGGGGCTTTAAAGTTGATCTAGTCCCAACCCCCTGCCATGGGCAGGGACACCTCCCACTACCAGGTTGCTCAATGCCTCATCAAGCTTGGCCTTAAACACCTCCAGGGATTGAGGGGGCATCCACAACCTCTCAGGGCAACCTCTTCCAGTGTCTCACCCCCCCCCCAGCACGCCTCCTCCACCTTCTATCCAACCTAAATCTTCTCTCTTCCAATTTGCATCCATTACTCCTAGTCCTGCCATTCTCCACCCTATTAAAAAGTCCTACTCCAGACTTTCTGTAGCCCCCTTCAGGTATTGATAAGCTAACTCTGAGGTTTCCCCTGAGCTTTCTCTTCTCCAGACTCAACAATCCCAGCCTCTGATCATCGTGGCCTCCTCTGGACCTGATCCAACAGCTCAATGTCCTTCTTATGTTGAGGGCCCCAGAACTGGACACAGTAACTCCAGGTGGGGTCTCACCAGAGCCCAGCAGAGGGGCAAAATCCCCTCCCTTGCCCTGCTGGCCACATTTCTCTTAATGCAGACCAGGACTGGGTTGGCTTCTGAGCTGCAAGCACACACTGCCAGCTCATGTTGAGTTTTTCATCAGCTGACACCCTCAAATCCTTCTTTACAGGGCTGCACTCATGGGAAGTATATGTGAAATGATATGTATGGTATTTCCTGAATTTAATTAATTTAAATAGAAAGTATGATGGACATGATCTTGGACTGCTGCAATGTCATTTCAGCAATGTAACCTCTTGAGAGACTTTCCAGGTGAAGCAGAAGAATCACAGCAAACTGCCACACAAAATGCTGCCAATTACAGCCAATCTGTCACTTGTCTGTTGGTGGGACCTATTGCTAATTGCCTTGAAGGATGTTAAGAAATAGTGAATTAATCCTTTTATTATCCTTTTTGTTCTCTGAGGTTTTGCACAGGTTTTTTTTTTTCCTCGTGTACTAGAAATAAAAATACCAAAAGGTAATTATGATGATTTTCTCAACCTGGGAAGAAATATAAAGGATGGGAAGATACTGCAGGAAACTATCTGGGTACCTTCTAGACCACTTTATGGCCCAAAGAGATTTAGAGACTACATAAATTGCAAATTAATGAAGAGTGTCTAGTCAAAGCAGAGTCTGGGAAAGAGTTCCCTCATGGGTAAAGGAAACATTTTCAAGATCCCTCATCTCTATAATGACTTTCCCCCAACTTGAAGCATCTGCTTTTAGATAATGAACAGGCTCTGCACTCACTGGGTTTCTTCAGTGCTCCTCAACCATGATCCCAGCTCCTCTTCTATCAACACCAAACCACCACCAGAAGCTCGAAGCTTGTCACGATACCACTCCAACCCTACACAAAGCTGAACAAAAGTCTAAAGGGACTAGAGCCTTGCTTAAGTCTTTCTTAAATTGCTCTTGGGGGAAAAAAAAAAGTTAAATATGTATTTGTGGGTCTTATATTAAAAAAATATGCATAGACTCTGTCAAGTTTCCCAGGCGTCTTGTGACAACTACAAAGCAATGGCCAGGACTTAAACACATACCAAAGGGACATGAGGGAAAGAGACTGTTCCTTACAACTGGCAGGCAATTTCAGAGGCAAATTTAACTATAATATCAGAAAATCATGTCAGAGCTTAGCCCTTTCATTTAAAACCTGGAGGTTAAACCACAGAAACAAAAGCTCCCAAGAAGAAAACACGAATCATCACTTTCCTCTGCAGTTCTGAGACACAAAGCAGAAGAGTTAAATGTCACTTCTTGGTAATGTAAAACCTTCTGTTTGTTTCAGATTAGAAATTCTCTAAAAGACCTAAAAGGACATCATTCCCAAGGAAAAAAAAAAAAAAAAAAGAAACACATTCTAAAGTTCAGAACTGAAGTTTTAGAAGAGTTTATGCAAAAGCAGATTGGAGAGGATGCTTGCTTTTGTTTCACAGTTTGCCAAACTAATGGGACCAAAGTGAGTGCTTAATCAAAGTCAGTATTGGCCTGCTGACTCTCAAGAAACGATCTAAAAGTGCTTTGGGGGCTCTTTCTGTGTTCATTATCTTTTCCTGTGTCACTTGGTGTCTCTCATGATAGACGAAGCAGCACTTAAAACTGTCTCTACTCAATTCTCTTCGGCGCTGAAATCTCAAATTAAATACTCATCAAGGAGGGGGGGGGGGGAAATCATATTTAGAATGAGATCGTGACACAAGGATCTTCTGAAAAACAGCCCAGGATAATCAACAGCCCCACTGGATCTTGCATTTAGAGCAGCCTAAAGTATTCAAGTGAGTCAGCAACTCTGTGGTGGGTAATTTACAACTCACTCCTCGTTTGGAGCTGAACCACCAGCTTCTAAACTCAAAGTGCTTCTGCATTAGCCTTTGCTGCTCCCGGCTCAGGCAGCCAATCTCCAAACTAGAAGTTTAAAACTGAGGGAGACATACTTAAATACTCATTCTCTTTTGGCTGAATTGAAGGGATCTCTACTTAACTGGGTGGAATTACTCAAGATTGAGACATTGCTCCAACTGGCAACTTTATTTGCAGAGCAGAAGATGAAAAACATACAGTGAGAAGCATCATGGTTTTTAAGAGTGAAAATATTAAGGTAAATCTGACCTCTTCCCAGAACACAAACACAGATCCTAGACAGATGAGACATCGAGCAACCTGGTCTAGTGGGAGGTGTTCCTGCCCACGGCAAGGGGGTTAGAACCAGATGATCTTTAAGGTCCCTTTCAAACCAAACCATTCCACGATTCTAGAATCACAGAATAGTTGCATGTAATAGACCTGCCAAGGCCACCTAGTCCAACCCCTGGCAGTGAGCAGGCACATCCTGCACTAGGTCAGATTGCTCAAAGCCTTGTGTGTTGAAGCTGAAAAGCTTTTCCTCAATAATTTTGCAAACAGTAATATTAGTCAGCACCCATTTGATTATATGGATGTCCACCATGGAGAAAGGCCAGGCTGGAAGAGGCACTGAGCAACCTGGTCTAGTGGGAGGTGTCCCTGCCCATGGCAGGAGGGTTGGAACCAGATGATCTTTAAGGTCCCTCCCAATCCAACCCATTCTATGATTCTATAAAGCCTAATTCTCCTGTATCAGTGAAATAATCCCACTGTTGGACCTCCTTTTAAGGAGCTCACTCAAAAAAAAAATCAAATGCTTCTTGAAACATGACAACGGGTAAGAGAATCTCGTCCCACACACATCTAAAAACCAGAAGAATTACACTGAAAATGGGCAAGAAGGTGTTGCCACCTTTACCAGTCTTAAACAAAACATACCTTGCCCAAAAAGGAGGCTAACTAAATCCCAAGCACAGTGAAACCCCAAGAGGAAGTTTTATTTCAGCAAAGAAAAATAAAGTTCAGATTTTATCCCAACGATTTAAGGCTAGCTGATATCATGCAGAGGTCAGCAGGAGACTTGCCAGAGTGAGAACTTATGGATTTGAACCCAAAGCATCATCTCAAGCTAATGCAATAGAGCTTGTTTCTCAAGCAAAATCTGTATGTAATTACTTTTAATTTGATTATAAATTTTCCTTCTTGGAGTAAAACACTAAACCTTGGATGCACTAGAAAGACATGCAGCATAAAAGAACTGGCCACATACATACTTAATATAGTGGGCATAAAAATACTAATTAAGATAAAACATTCTACCAGAGTACCTACAATAAACACAAATTAATAAACCAATCAGAAATGTGGGCACCTTCAGGAAAATTGTAGTATGCATCATATAATCTCCTGGAGATAAGTAAGGGATGTCTAATGTGAATTTTTTTTAATGGACCAAATAATTTGGGGCATAACTGGGGAAAGTCTCCATAAAGATAGCAGCCTGGAAAAATGCAGATATAATTTGTGAGAAATTATGTTCTCCCCCACAGAGAGGGCATGGACTCAGCAGCTTTTGGGCTCCAAGACCTTCCAGAAAAGGATGCAAATGGTGATGTGGAAGAGGAATTCGTATCTATCTCTATAGAAAGAAGGATGCAGTATTTAAAAAAAAATGAACTAAAGTAGCTTTTCTCCATCTAAAAATGTCACAGTGGTTGAAATAAACCACCTCAGTGACTGCTTCATGCTGAGCAAGTGCTGCTTAGAGTAAACTGCATCAAGCAAACACTTTTGATGAGCACAAAGAGCACTTTCATAGGGAATTTAGGTGTTTTTCACACCACAGCAACCAATCAAAGCTCTGCAAGTTCCCATCCATGAGGAACTGCTGGAACAAATGCAAAATTAGATACTCTGCCTTTAATCACCTAGAGATTCTGAAGCAGCTGATGCGGTAAAGTACATGTCCAAAACTGATTTATGTTTATTTTACTATATTTATGTCTTCTAAATGAATACTGACTTTACCTCTAAATGGTGAAAAACAGACTTTTCCACTTTTACTGCCTATTAGGATATGCTTAAAGGGACTTCAAAGTAAATTACTCACATCTCGAGAAGCTTAAAGGAATTCCAGACTTAGACTTTCTTCAATAAGATGTCTCATAACCTGAGGAGTTTTTTTGGCTCCTAGTTTGATGGTGGAGGTTACTTCTCATTAAAATGTGAATAACCCTGAGAAGAATCACAGCAAACAACTGGGAGCACAAACTGAGACCACAAAACCATGGAAAAAGTATTGGTTTCACAGCATGGACAAACACTTTTTCTTCAGTCTTGGTATGTTCTGAGTTTCCTTTTAATAAACTACTATGACTCTCACTGTATTCAACAAGAGATGTCTCAGCACATCTAGAACATCTGCCCTGATGGATGTTTTCAGCACTTCAGAAGGGCCATAAGAACTGTTTGCCATTTTTCCATGGCTTTTTTGGAAATGATTGTCTCATAGTTTTCATTTTTTAAGCTTTCATATTTTAAGCTTCCATTTTCATCTTTCAAAAGTGGTGCTGTGTGTTCAGCCACAAAACTCTAAATC
Organism: Turnix velox; assembly: GCA_013400935.1. Lineage (NCBI taxonomy): Eukaryota > Metazoa > Chordata > Aves > Charadriiformes > Turnicidae > Turnix > Turnix velox. The sequence continues at coordinate 453,567 of VZTY01025651.1, forward strand.
AAAGAATGTATTCTTCAGGCATTAGACTTTGATGTATAAAAATCACATACCTGCACTACATCCAAGAAGTGTTTGTGATTTCAGTAAATTAAACAGAATATAGGTCTGGAAAAACTAGCACTAACAATATACAGGAAAATTAACTTTCTCTTTAGAATTTCTAATGGTTAGACATGTTCCCAGGTCACCTAGAACCACAGAGCGAGCAAAGGCAGTAGTTGAGTCTCAGTGACTGGATCTGGAAACTCTTACATTTGATCTACTCTTGGATACTAAGAAAACTTTTTGTCTCTCTGTAACCCTTTCTTATTACCAACTGAGCCACTGATAGAAATCCTGCCAGCAAGTTTGTAGAGCTGGATATCTGAAAAAATAATCTGGAAGTTGCACTCTGAAGCCATGCAGGGACTGCTTCTTCTGAATCAGGATGGTGTGGGTTGGAAGGCACCTTAAAGATCATCTAGTTCCAACCCCTCTGCCATGGGCAGGGACACTTCCCATTACACCAGGCTGTTCAATGCCTCATCCAGCCTGGCCTTAAACACCTCCAGGGATTAAGGTGGCATCCACAGCCTCTCTGGACAGCCTCTTCCACTGTCTCACCACCCTCACAGAAAAGAATTTATTTCTTCTCTCCAGCCTAAATCTCCCATCTTCTCATTTGCATCCGTTACTCCTAGTCCTGCCATCCTGTAACCTAAATATCTCTACTTCTCTTGCATTGTCCCAGTATAAGCTGGTTGACTGAAGGAAGACATAAGAACATGGAGAGCTTTTTTTCCTACTATATATATTAAAACAAGAGAAATTAAATAGCCTTGTCTTAAGGACGTGTTAACAGTTCCAAGGCCATCTAGTCCAATCCCCTGAAGTGAGCAGGGACACTCTGCACTAGATTAGGTTGGTCAGAGCCTCACCAAGCATGCTCTTGAATGTCTTCAAGTATGGGGCCTCCACCACTTTTCTGGGCATCCTGTTCCAGGGCCCCACCACCCTCAAGGGTGAAGAACTTCTTCCTAATGTCACATCTAATCCTGCCCTGCTCTAGTTTCAAAGCACTGCTCCTCATCCACGTTCGGCCAAAATAGGGTCTGCCCAGCTTTCCTGTAGCCCCCCCCTTTAAGTACTGGTAATACTGAGAAGAGTAGAAAGAAACTGAGAAACAACATCAGTAAACACAGGCACTCCTTAAAAACGCCCATCAGAAGTAGTTTGAGAAGCTATTTTCTTTATGCTTCTCAAAGGAATTCACTTTCAGGCAGTCCAGTTGCAGCTGCAAAAATGCCCAGTGGCTGGAGCTTCGCTTGGTTGATCAGAAAACATGAGATTACGAGCAAAAAAATAACAACTTTTGGCAGCAGCAGAGCTGAGGACAAGCCTATTTTGCTTCACACCACCCTCGTCCCATTAACTAGATGTTGTGTCTATGGTGATGTGACCTTGGCCATGGAGAGCCCCGAGGCATGTTCCCTGTTGGAAGGAGATGGTGAGGGACTGTGATCCCGCTCAAGCTGGCAAAAGGGGACCCTTCACACCACTCTGTGCCCACTCAGTTCATCCATGACTCATGTTTCTGTTGTGTCCAAGGTTTCTACGGAAAACACGGATCCACGTAACCGTTTGGGGTGTTTTTTAATGATGACTTGGATCTTCCATCCAAGAACCCTTCTCAATCTGCGCTTTTCCATTAAAATGTATTTTTTTTAAATGTAGTTATTTCTCTTTAAAAAGAAGAAGAGATTGACATGAAAGCAAGCGCTGGTCAGCTGCTCTTGGTGGGGTTATTTTTACAGTGACTCAGTAGAGCACTGGACCAAATGTCTCATCTGTGTTCCAGCGGCTCTCTGGTGGACATGGGCATTTGAGATGTTTGTTAGGTGCTTGCAAAGGTTTGCTTGCAAAAGAAACCTAGACAAAATAAAACTATTTTTCCCCAATAACCTATCCAAAGAACACTAATGGGCATCACAGAGACCTTCAGGCATTCCTTCCACCTGTAATTCTTGAAAAAGATAAAAAATATCTCTGGAATTAGAAGGGATTCAAAACACGGATTCACTGTGAAGGCTTCTGTGATGTTGTTAATTTAGAATGTGTGAGGACATGTTACAAGAGCTCATTTTCATAGAATCATAGGGCTGGAAGGAGCCTTCAAAGGTCAAGTAGTCCCACCCCCTGCAGTGAGCAGGGACATCCTGCTCTAGAGCAGGTTGCTCAGAGCCTCAGCAAGCCTGTCCTTGGATGTCTCCATGGATGGAGCCTCCACCACCTCTCCAGGCAACCTATTCCAGTGTCTCATCACCCACACGGTGGAAAACTTTATTCCTAGTGTCTAGCCTAAGCCTACCCTGCTCTAGTTTTGTCTTGCTTGGTTGTGACACACACTGATGGATATGTGTTGTGTCTGGAGCTCTGCAGAGCTCTCCACTGTTGCATCCAAAGAGTTCCCAGGACCTGAGCTGGCCTGGTTTGTTCCATAACACATCATGCTATTCAACATAGACCAGAACTTAAAAATAATGCTAAAAACCCAACTTCTGATGGTTTCTAGAGCATGTGTTAGACAACTAGCCTCAGAAGAATTCAGTCCATTCCCCTACAGCTAGAAATACAAGGTTTCCCACTGAACCAAAGGAGCTTGGGGCAGATCCTAGAGTACTTTAAGTAACTGTGGATAATAAAGCCCACATTATCATAGAATCATCAAATGGTTTGGGCTGGAAAGGACCTTCAAGATCATCTAGTTACAACCAGGGATTCCTCCTACTAGATCAGGCTGCTTACTGGTTCATCCAGCCTGGCCTTAAACACCTCCAGGGTGAAGGCATCCACAACCTTTCTGGGCAACCTCTTCAAGTGTCTCACCAACCTCACAGCAAAGAACTTCTTTCTTCTCTCCAGCCTACTGCATCATCCACACCATCACCAAGCTTCATCTGCCCAACCAACCTGCTGCCACCCCCTTCTGGGTTGCCCCAAAGGCTTCCTCAGGACACAGGCATCCAAAGCCCAAAGCAGGAGCTGGGGGTGGCTCCATTTTCATCATCTTGAAGCAAACAGGGAGGTGGGGATTGCTCACACACCAATGTTTTGTCGCTTTCCTGGGCTCAAGCTGCTCAAGCCGTTGAACACATCATTCTTTCCCTTGTCTGAGAAACATTTACTGCTCGTTACAAAAGGCTCAGGGATGGCCTACTGTGTAATAGCTCAGATGACTGAAAACAAATTTAAATATAAGAAATGCTCGGGCTTATTTTTTGCACGTTGTAAATACTCTTAGGAACGGCATGGGGCCTTATTAAGTTTCAACCTCAGGTCTTTCAACTTCCTCCAGAAAAGAGAACAAATGGTAAAAGCACGAGGAAATAAGTAACCTCTGTGATTTCCCACTTCAGTTCAAGCCCAGATATTTTTTGTCAGTCGTTAATTACAGTCATATTTCTTTAACACCTTTAAAAAGGAAACAGCAAGCAAAAGATTTCAAAGAGAGAGGTTGCACCAGCTCGGGGAAAGTTCTGATTTCTCCAAACAGGCTGGTAACCCACTGGGCAAGGAACATCTGTGCTTCCTGCAGATCCTATTGCCAGTTCTTCACAACTGAGAACTTTTTGATTATTTTCCAAACTCATATTGAAATCGATTGGGTTAGTCACTTTAAAAAGAGACCCCTTTGTGCAGCTCTGAAACCCTTCAGTCTTTTGTTGGGCTTTGTTTCTTACACACTCTTGTTGCTAGATACTGAACTGCAGAAATATCTACCAAAAATGCTACCAGAAATGCTGCAGTAGGACAATAAAGAGGTAGCTAATTTTATTTAGTTATTTACTACTCTTCCAGCACATGGATGTTAAGTTTCAATGGCTGTTCCCCACTTTTGGGAGAGGAAATGAATAAAACTCTTAGGAATCTAAAATACATGGATGATTGAGAGCTATGTTTTGAGAAATATTTGAGTGGTTCTTGTTAGGCAAGGGTTGGAATGTGGTTATTTCTAATCTGGAGCACAGTCTAGAGAAGTGAGGGCCCTGGGGAGACGTTGTATCTGAAGGGGGCCTACAAGAAAGCTAGAGAGGAACTTTAGAATCATAGAATGGTTTGGGTTGGAAGGGACCTTAATGATCATCTTTTTTCATACCCCTGTCATGAGCTGGCTGACATCTCTTTGTCATCAGCAGCAGCTCTTTTCGTCCACCTCCAGGGAGGGGACATCCACAGCCTCTCTGGGCAACCTCTTCCAGTGTCTCACCACCCTCACAGGAAAGAACTTCTTTCTTCCATCCAGCCTAAATCTCCCCTCTTTCAATTTGCATCCATTACTCCCAGTCCTGTCATCCTGGACCTTAATACAAAGTCCTACCCCAGCCTTTCTGTAGCCCCCTTCAGGTATTGAGAAGCTACTCTGAAGTCTCTCCCTGAGCCTTATCTTTTCCAATTTGAACAACCCCAACTCCTTCAGCCTGTCCTCAGAAGGGAATGTGGGTGGACAGATGATGCTGAGGCTGTGCTGAGGGTTTGGTTTAACAGGATCCTTGCCGAAATGCTGGGGGGTGTTTCTACCATTTAATCATTGAGCAGAGAAACATATTCTCAGGTTAGTTCTGTAATTTTGGTGAGTTAAACTCTGTGTGAGAAAGCACAGCTGAAGTTTTATTCTCTTCCCGAGGAAGGGCAGCATGCAAAGGAGTACTGGAGATGGTCAAACACTGAGAAATAGGGCTGGGAACATGTTCAGTCATGAGTAAACAGCAGATAAGATGATTCACTGCTATGCACAGGTGCCTACCATTTGCTGTGTGGGAACACAGGGTGATGACTGGGTTTTTCATCACGCCACCGTGTCTCAGTGCAGAAAACTTTCCTGGCTTTCCACCGAGGCTCTGTTATCCCCTGATTTTTTCATGATGTGCCATCTCAAGTTGGAAACTAGCAGTTGATCCAACAAATGAGTAAGCAAAAGCAACTGCCTGTGAGCAATAAGGGCGATCAAAAATTCTCCATGAGAAAATAAATTACGGTGTTTCTGGGGAGCACTTGTAGGTCATATGCATGGGCGACTTCTGGTCCAGACCAGAAGAGGAAGAAAATGAGAAGAAACTGCACATGGGGAGCACAGGGATCCCTAAATACAACTCTAGTTGATGGGGGAGGCCCACAGCAGTGGATATTGGCAAATAGATGTTGCAACACAGCAAATCATATCATGGTTTGGGTTGGAAAGGACCTTCAAGATCATCAGGTTGCAACCCCCTGCCATGGGTATGGACACCTCCCACTAGACCAGGTTGCTCAGTGCCTCATCCAGCCTGGCCTTAAACACCTCCAAGGATTGAGGGGGCATTACACTGGATATGGGTTGAAGCTTAAAATGGAGCAGGAAAGATCTTCTGAGAAGTGATGAAGTTCATACTGGTCTTCAGCCTATGTGACTGGTTGATGTGCTGACTGAGAGTGGGCTGAGTCTGTGCATGACTGACACAGGGGATAAATGACACTTTGACCTTTCTTTAGTGTAGTCTTATTTGCAGTATTTCCTGGACTTGGTGTTTATATGAATAATACATTTAAATCTGCCTGTTCTGTCATTTCCTTAAAATAATTCAGTGCTGTATTTCCTGGGTTTTTTTCCTAACTCTTCTACCCTTCAAATTGGTATTATCAAATATCAAATACTCTTTGGAGTGGGACTTTTTAATAGGATCCAGGATGGCAGCACTAGAAGTAATGGATGCAAATTGGAAGAGGGGAGATTTAGGCTGGAGAGAAAAAGACATTTACTGTGAAGGTGGTGAGACACTGGAAGAGGTTGCCCTGAGAGGCTGAGAATGTCCCCTCAGTCCCTGCAGGTGTTTAAGGCCAGGCTGGATGAGGCATTGAGCAACTTGACCTAGTGCGAGGTGTCCCTGCCCATGGCAGTGGGGTTGGAATTAGATGATCTTCAAGGTCCCTTCCAACCCAAACCATTCTGTGATGGCTGCCCACACTGCCCACAGCATCACCTGGTATTTAACACATTGCAAACCCATGATGCAATCCCTCAAACTGACTTCATTCATTTGCAAAAGGGACCTGTTTCCCCTTGTCTAAGCCTGGATGAAGGTGTCCTGGTTCCAGTGAGCCCCTCATATGGCACAGCCTGGTGGCCACAGCCAGCTCCTCGGCACAGAGCCACCAGGCTCCAGCTTGGTGCCTCTGGCTCTGCTCCTGTGTCCCTTCTCCCAAAGTGACTGCTCAGAGACAGACCAGAACTGCTAAGACAACTCAATCCTTTGTGAAAAACTAAAAAAGATCTCATATAGCACAGACAGACTGGTGAGATACCTACAGTCTAGCGGTCTCAGGGACAAATCCTGCTCTCAACTCGCAGTGTTTGGAGAATAAATCAGCCAAAGCCAGTGTGACTCAGAGCAAAATTTGGCTCTAGCTATTTTAACTGTAGCATGAGTTTGTTGTCTACATGACTGAACTGCCTTAAGACAAGCAGAGCCTCCTCTTTGCCTTTGCCAGTGGGGCTGTAGCCATCCTTGCCTTTATTTAAGGCCTTCATGCCTCATCTCCTGCATCTGCACATCCCACTGCTCACCTTTTCTTGGCATGATGGGAGCATTTAACTCTTTAGCAATTAGTGCCAGGCCATCCAAGCCTCATGTTTTATTTCTCTGGAGGGCTAATTATCAATGTTCTCCACGACCACCATGTCAGCTGCTGGGGATCTCAGCATCCTGGAGAAACACAATCATAGGCTCATAGACTGCTTTGGGTTGGAAGGGACCTTAAAGATCATCTAGTTCCAGCCCCCCTGCCATGGGCAGGGACACCTCCCACTACACCAGGTTGCTAGTGCCTCATCCAGCTTGGCCTTAAATAACTCCAAGGAGAGGGCATCCACAACCTCTCTGGGCAACCTCTTCCAGTGCCTCACCACCCTCACAGGAGAGAATTTCTTCCTTCTATTCAGCCTATTTCTCCCCTCTTCAAATTTGCATCCATTACTTCTAGTTCTGCCATCCTGGATCTTATTAAAAAGTCCTACCCCAGCCTTTCTTTAGCCCCTTCAGGTATTGAGGTCCTCCCTGAGCCTTCCCTTCTCCAGGCTCAACAACTCCAATTCCTTCAGCCTGTCCTGATAAGGGAGGTGCTCCAGCTCTCTCATCATCTTTATGGCAGGGCATCTTCATCTCCCTGCCATCAGAGACAGCTTAAGAGCAACAAGAACAAGTGGTTGCCCTTCACAAAGACCTTTCCCCCAGCTGCTCAGATGCACCCTGATGTTTATCTCTGGTTTTTGCACCGTCAGGAAATCAGGTGCTTTTCCATCACTGGCTGTGATGCAGCAAGGCAAGGAGAAGGTGCAGCCACAGATGAAAACAGGTGGTCCTCCCATTGAACAGTTTATAAACAATAACTAATCACTCAAGACCTGTAGCAGTTCTCTAATGAAGGCTGTAATTACAAGCCAGGTGGCTGCAGTTAGAGGAATATATTGTTTTTAAACAGGTTACTTGACTCAACAGCAGTTTTACGGGAGGCAGGATTGTCTACAACATATGTTCCCTCTTGTTTTCCCCCCTTTTCTCTCTCTCCCAGCGTGTGTATGTCTGGATTCCTGACACTTTCCACTATAAAGCCTTGTTTTCTGTCACTTGAGATCCTGCAGGCTTGTAACTGTGCTGGCTTGATCCCGAGTTCTTATGTCAGGGCTAATTTTTGGAAGAATTCAGCATAAACAACTTTGCTATTTTTCAGATTGATGATGGTAGGGAAAATAAATGGGAGTTTTCTTTTTTGCCATGCTAGAACATTAAAGCAGCGATGGGGCATGTCAGGTATATTATAATACATTTAGAAGCTCAGAAGTGATGAAGAACCATGTGCTCAAAACCTAGCTCTTTTTTTTATTTTTCATTTAAATGGTCTAATAATAACTCTTTTTCCTAAAACTGTTGCTGAGGCTAAAAATGGGGTTTAATTATTTTTTGGAAAGCTTCATTGTCCCCCCACCCCCTGAGGTGGGATGACCTCAAAGGGATGACCTCCACGAGGCCAAAGATTTGCCCTGCTTTACTGTTCCCCAGAAAATTCATCCCAAAAGTGGCCAAGTCATAGGCCACCAAATACACTTGGAATTTCCAATGAGATTCACAGAAGGTTTCAGGCACAGGGAGCAGGGATCACTCACCCCCAGGCTCTGGAACAACCTGTGGAATAACACACTGACCTGCTAAGGGAGTGATGGTGAGATGGGAAAAGAAAAAAGGAATATAGTGAAGGGCTTGAGGAAATGGAAACAACAAGAGAAAGTCAGAGTAGCTCCAGGCAAGCAGGAGCAAAGACAAGGCAGGCAGGAGCAAAGAGTTTCCAGACAGCAGGGAATATTTCCCTCCCAGACACAGCAAAGAGATTGTCCTGAGGTTATGGCTGCAAATCCACTGCAGCCTTATCCCAAGGCTGAACTCATCCCAGGTCATCTTGGACAGATACTACTGCCCATCTCTTATCACAGAATACCCAGAATACAGAGGGATTGGAAGGGACTTCAAGAGTCCCATCCCCCTGCTGGAGCAGGAAGACCTTCTCAAGCAGTTGGATTCATCCAAATACCACAAGGGTAGGGACACACTGGCACAGGTTGCCCAGAGAGGTGGTGGAGGACCCATCACTGAAGACATTCAAGGCCAGGCTTGCTGAGGCTCTGAACAACCTGATCTAGTGCAAGATGTCCCTGATCACAGCAGGGGGTTGGACTAGATGGCCTTGGAAGGTCCCTTCCAAATCTATGATTCTGTGGGTAAGAGAATATTAAAAAGGTCAAGTGATAGAAACATTAGTTTTGAAGGGTCCTTAAAGATCACCTAGTTCCAACCCCCCTGCATGGACTATTTGATGGTAAGACCATATTAAAATTATTTCAGAGAATAGAAATGAGATCATAATGGTGGAAAGGGTTTGGGTCTTATTTGTTTATAAATACTATGACTGTTTCTAATCCTTACTCTCTTCCTCATCCTATCCTAGATACGTAACTCCTTCACTCTGTGCTTTGGGAAATTCACAATTTTGATTTGGACTTGGAAGAAGCAGGATAAAACATGACACTTAATTTTTTGGTCGATGCTGGAAGACACAGCATCAATTTTCAGGGCTGCCTTCAGGACTGCAATGAACCTGCCTCCAGCAGCATGAGTTCTGCTTTTGAGGGAGCTTTTCTGTTTCCATCTGATTGCACACTAAGGTCAAAGCCCAAGTTAAATACCGTCTCTTGCTTTTAACTTTATTCTAGCCTGTTTTGACATTCCTTTTTGTCCTCAGAGCTACTACTTTACATTTCCTCGGGATGATGGCATCATGGATTGGAAAACACCACAGCCTCAAAAAGGACTTACTGCTTTATTTTCTAAATGAACTTCCCTAAAGTTCCAGGAGTCTTACTTGGAGAGGTTCTCCAAACTCAAATTTCTCTTTGAGTTTTCCAAACTGAAACCAGGAAAATCTCCCATGTATGAAGGCAGAAGCTGCACTAGAAAACCTCCAAAGGTCCATCCAACCAACTTCTCTTTATTGAGTGTGAAGTTTGGATGATTGGGATGTCTCATGTTGATGCACAGAAAAGAGACTGCCTGTACCTGAGATCCTATCCCAGTCATTCATTTATTTCTCCCCTCCTGTGGATTTAGAACAAGGGATGAGTGTCACCCAATTTTTCAGCTGTGTTCCCTTCCCTGAAGTGCATATTTCCATCTCTTGGGAGCCAGAAAACGCTCTGTTATCCCTACACATTGCTCAGGCAGGAAGGGCAAATTTGCTGCCTCTGGATTTTTGGATGGGGGGTTGAGATGGATCAATTATGTGTCGAGAGGGACTCGAGCAATGATAAGTGACTTCATGACTGTCTTCACCCCTTGGTGGAAAGGTTGCATTTGAAAATTGGCTTTAGCCTACTGGATTTTTTTAGGTGAAGTTCAAAATGCAGCTTCCGCTGTTAGAACTGAAGGGTCATATAAAATTCATGGTGATAGAATATTTATAAGTATCTGGGATATTTGTAGGAAACACAATAATGGCAGATTCAGAGCTCACGGATAGAAGAGGGAATTGTTTAATTGGCAAATGAGGACTCCATTTTCCCCACACTTAACCCTCTATATAGAGGAAATTATTCCAAACCTGAACAAGGGTTAGGTATCATAGAATCACAGAATGGTTTGGATTGGAAGGGATCTTAAAGACCATGTAGCTTCAACCCCCCTTCCATGGGCAGGGACACCTCCCACTATACCAGGCTGCTCAGCGCCTCATCCAGCCTGGCCTTAAACACCTCCAGGGAGGGGGCATCTACAACCATTACCCCCAACCTATTCAGGTGTTGCCACAGAGTTGTTTGTGGCATTCCAGCTCAGGTTCCCCTACAGCATGGATGCCTAGGGGAGGAGCACCCTCCAGACAAACCCCTAGGCAGCCTAGCTCCAGTTTCCACTGTTGCATAGCCATACCAACCATCATCCAACACAATCCAGGCTTTTTATGTGCATTCTGAACCCCAGCTAAATGTATGCACATGGAAAATTATTTTGTATGTCCATTCTGAACCTCAGCTAAATGTATACACGTGGAAAATGATTTTTGACTCAATAACTCTGCATTGAGGGATTGAGGTATGTGCCCATCACACATCTCAGCTCACCTTCCACACGCCAGCCAGGAGGAGGAGATTTGGGGACCGCCACCTCTAGGCAGGATCAAAGCCCCGCTTGTTTGCAGCCTCTTCTTTCTAATCACATAATTACATCTCGGGAGGCGGGCAGCTGACAGAATAAGCACGGAAAGTGAACAAGGTAAAGCCACAGCAGCTATTGTTGTGGCCATTATCTCATCACCCCTCTTCTCCTGCGAGATAGGGCCGCCTGTGTTTGTGCAAGGCTATCATTCCACCCCGCTGGCGTGTGCCACCACAATTATCTCCCAGAAAGAGGAAAGCAAACCGGCTGTTGGGTAACAGAGCAGACCTAATTAGCCTTAAGTACCTGTAATCCTAGGAGATTGTACCTAACGATAAAAAGCAAGGGAAGTCCCTCAGGTATGAGGGGATGAGAGCCCAGCCAGGCTGGAGATGGATCAGGTGTTGGATGTCAGCTCTGCTGAATGCAGCCCATTGATCCACAAGTTGCCCGTATTTTCCGCTGCAAATTGAATTTAAATTGCTGCTTACACGAAAGAAGGCATCTGGAAGGTTAAGGTTTACCTGGTTCACATTTCCAAACCAATTTCTTCCCTCCCATCCCCCACCCCTCAAGCAAATAGGTAGGAAAGAGCTCTTCTTTTTTTTTTAAATAAACCAAGCAAAGCCTTTTTTATAAGATGCAGACACGCTTGTTGGCGATGCTGCAGCTTGAAGTGAAGAGCTCACATCTGAGGAATACATTTCAAACTCTTAAAATAATAAAGCAACAAAGTTTGCACAGACTTAAGGACCTGAACTGTGCCTTCCCTCCTGCTGCATGAAATCAAATGATACAATACCACTAAAAAAGTATAGTCCTCATTTGCACTACAAAATTCTTTTTTTTTTTTTTCTCACAGTGGATGTTTTTTAGTGTTTTAGTGGTTGCTTGCTTGTTTTTTTCCCTAACTCCAAGCCATGGTGGCTAGATAAATCACAAGTTTACAGGGCTACATCTTTTAATTTTCTTTTCTATATTTATATATTCTTAACTTGCAATGTCACAAATGCAGATTTCCTCCTGGAGCCTGTGTAAAACAAGATTTTTTTTTTCTAAGTATTTTTTAAAGGGTTTGTCCACCCAGAAGCTTCATACAGCTTCTCTCTGCAGTCCTTAAGTCCTTGGATCACCTTAAATTATATGACCTCTCTCTGCAGCCATTAAGACCCTGGATCACCTTGATTTATCTTCCAAGCAAAGAGGTTTTCATTTTGAAGATGTCTGCCCTGATCCCACAGGGCTACACCTACACTTCCCCATGAGTCTGAAGCCTTGAGTGCTTATGGTAGCTCAGGTATGAAGATATCAAGATAACATGTGCTCTGGTTATTTAGACCTCCCAATTAGGGGTCCAAATGGAATCAGCCCATTTTTCCTTGGCAAATGAACATAATTTGAATTAATATTAGCAAAAACTCTCCATGTGCAAACAGTAAATCCAGTCTAGTTACGGTGAGAATACAAAGAGGGAGGGGGAAAAAACACCTTCAGAGTAGTAAGAAGCATGGGAGATACCTCTCAAAAAGTTATTACATGCCTACTGGTTTTTAAAAACATTTTTTTTAATTAATTTGCCTGATTACTACTGGCCTCACACATCAACCTGCTTCTTCCTCATAAGGCACCTTAGCTGCTGTTTGGACAACATCCATTTGATAATGAAGCAAGATGCAGGCTAGACAGCTGCTTTTTTTCTCACCCATTTCACTCTGTTATTGGTTAACTTAGTGGAAAAATGTAAATTTTCCAGGGACTTTAGGCTGGAGGTAGCCCAGCCAAGGTAGATGTGTGCTTGACTTGAGGTCTAATTTAACTCCTGTGTAGTATCGACCGGTTTGGCCCATCAGGGACCCTTAGAGTCTTCCTCTGCCAAAGGTAGACAATGGTATGAAAGCAAAGTGTAATAAATGCCCCTGTCTGGTCCCATGTTGATATACAGCTGCTCTTTTCCCCCCCCCCTCCTTTCTCTGCTGTTTTGAGTGCATCAGTATTTCACGTTTATTGTAGTGTGATGAAACACCTTTCAAAATGGCCAGGGGGACACTCAGCAGTAAGCATTTAGGCAGTACAAATTGGAGTGAAGGGGAGGACAGTTAGCAGGGAATATTTCTGAGGTCAAAGAGAGCTGAATAGGAGCTGAATCAGCTAAAAGCAGAGTGGAGAACCACAGTGCCCACTGCAAAGTAAACATAGATTACATTCCCTTAGACACATCGATCCACTGGAGGCCAATGGGTCTTCCAGAAAAAGAGGTTGCTCCAAAAAATTTAAGTGTTTTACACCAACTGACACACAAAGCACTTAAACAAAGCAGGAGGAGATGTATCCTCATACACATAGAATCATAGAA